>JAGVSQ010006239.1:0-16628 GCA_022683975.1 Rhyacophila evoluta
AACAACCTTAAACATAATTATGTGAAATACGTAATTTGTCAGATATTTCTATTTGTGATATTTCAAAATATAAAATAGAACAGTCTATAGACAAATTAATTTGTGTTGTGATGCATTTAGATAGTTTGCGTGATTTAAATGTAGATTGTCAAAAATCAAATCAATGGTTTATGAATAGAGAAAGGTCGAATACTCAAGTTGGCCTTTGATGTTATAATGGTTAAAGTAGTTTAGTATAATCATAATAACAAAAGAATATTTGGACGTCTCAGTCAGTTATGTAGTTTTCTGTTCGCTTGTATTTTTATAATACTCGAATATTGCGTCATAGCCTTTCAAATGAAGCTAAAGCAATACGATTATTATAACTAGTCGTACGATGTAAGAGTATAATACAACATTTAATTAATACACCCAAGACTAGCCTATAACTTATTAAAACCTGATATTGATTTAAATCAACTAGTCGTGCCAAACCGAAGAGATGGAAGACTTCCCAAGGCGTATGCGCGACTGGCTCTTCAACATCATGAGGGATTTGGCTGACCGTCACGAGCTGTCTGACTTTTACTTGAAGATGGAGAAGGAGGCCGAGAGTAATCTAACCCGTAGGTGGACCAATGCAGCCATCTGGAAATGGTGTGATCTGGATGCCAATGATAATGACAGGTAATAAGAGTTTTTCGTCACATAATGTCTTATAATTGTATTAATTTATCTATGAATGGAACCCATTTTATCATCTCTAGCAAGGGTGGATTTTAATCTTTATAATAAGACTTTAGTGATATCAACGTGCTGGAAATATCTACTCTAATAATATATCACTGATTGTCACCTTCCAGGAACAGAATTCAGTTTTCTAAAGTAAAACAATTAGATTGTATGGTTCTTGAATGCTGAAATAAATCTATCATTTAAAGTATAACTTATTAGATGTATTATTCTAAATTATTTAAAATCAATTTCCATCAAGCACCATCAGTCAAAAGTATAAATTATTTAGATGTATTATTGTTTAATGGTTGTCCAGAATTATTTGATTTATTGAAAAAGCTTGCACTCTCTAATATTTTGTGTACTTTAAACATCTTGTAATTATGTCGATATTTTAATTTCAAGATTTGTCTCCCGTCACGAGCTCTTCCCCATCAGGGCGCCTTTGATGTCTCTCGAGCACTGCATTGGACCATTCTTGAACAGCTGCGATGTTGATGATGACCATCGCATCACTTTGGTCGAGTGGGGAAAGTGTCTTGGTCTGGAAGAGGTAATGGGTTGTGATTTGTGAAATTAATTTACTGTTACTCTAACATATAACTTATGGCATATTAGTTTTTGACTATTACCAACAAACCATGCCTAATTATAATGTATGGGAATATAACTAAGCTCGTTGGATTTAAAAAACGTCACATCTAATGGCGAGCGAGAACATCTTTTTTTATAATTAGATAAATTAATCTTAATAGCAAATTACCCCGAATGCAATGGCTTTTGAAATCTAGTATAAATCTTACGCCTGCAGTTTTTTTAGTAATATTTCATTTTATGATGTATAATGTATTATACGTACATAACTTTGGTTGATACTTTGTTTTTTTACTATTCTAGGACTACTTGGAGGATAAGTGTGATGACTTCAATGAGGCCAACGCTTAAGAAGTGTAAATACTTAAATAAAAAAAATATACTTTAGTGAATCATTTCAATAGTTTTTATAGCTGCGATTGGTGCTACAACAGAAATAAACTTTCAAATTTATTGTTTGCATTTAGTACATTATTATTTACTATTATTTTTGTATAAAATTATTGAATAAGATTTATATATCATAGTATACTTCTTTAAACACTGCCACTTACTTAGGTATATACATTTTTCTACCAAATGAATAGTTTACATATCATGAAATATTTTGCATTTCACACCAGTAGATAATTATATAAATTAGTAAATAAATAAAGTTTAACATTTTTAACATTCGCGGTTTTTATCATTTTTATATATTACCAAAATCCCATTGATTATTTCCCTCATAGTTTGCTTTTTGAAACTATATTCGCACCGAAAGTGAAGCATGTGGATTTACGCAGTATGAAGATGTCCGCTTCGAAATGGGGGTTTATTATGAACATCCGCGATGTGAAGACTTATTGTGACTTGACGGATTATTTTTCGCGA
This sequence comes from Rhyacophila evoluta, assembly GCA_022683975.1. Taxonomy (NCBI): domain Eukaryota; kingdom Metazoa; phylum Arthropoda; class Insecta; order Trichoptera; family Rhyacophilidae; genus Rhyacophila; species Rhyacophila evoluta. Next base: position 2,185 of record JAGVSQ010006239.1, read on the forward strand.
GAATTGATTATCAGTTCCTCAAGCTAATGGAACGAGATTGCCTCGAGAAAAACACAATTAACTTCTAATACGAAATGGCAATACTTTATCGTAGTTTGCTTCATGAATTTTGAGTATGGAGAAAGATAAAGTATCATTAGATCACTATCTGCATTACTTCTTTTACAATCAATGTTTTATATCCATGTTGAATATAAAGAACTGTATAAACTCTTCGTCTTGTTTATGTAAATTTAGATGTGCATAATTGAATAATACGTCTTTACTAAGTTTTATTTTCTAGTTAAATGTGAAACATCACAAAAAATCTGTTGAATATCATCTTACTTGTCAGAGTGAACAGACTAAATTGATTTATTTTATTGTGTAAATCGTTCGGAACTGTAAGAATCCACTTTTATCTTTTGATCAAGGTCAATAAAAATGTGAAAATGTTATTATTCCAGAAAGAATACCAGCAATAAGAGACAAAATATTATTGAAGGTTATCATTATGACAAAAGAATGTCAATAAATAAATAACAAAAAGAACAAACATGAATAAAAAAGTGTATCATTTATTCTGCCAAAGCCAATGCACCGCATTGCATTAATACGTACCGTAGCATATATTTTTTTCTGTTTTATTGACGTACACTCACTGAATTTTACTGTAATATATAGGTAGTGAGGGTTGATTGGTGCGTGGGGATAAACTGGTGAGGCGAAGCAGGTAGTGATTGTGCAATATGATTCAGAAAAAAATACCACCCAATTTGGATTGGTTTCAAACTCGGGTACTGATAATAATTATGGTCGAAAAAACAATAACAAATTATTGCTTTATTACCCGACTTAGGAAGGATTTAAGATTTTTTCAAATTAATTTTGATTATCCAGTTAGTTAATTTTAATACTTAGTTGCATACAATACTTTTTTGTTGATCATCGGGTTTGATATTAAAAGTTGACAGTAATATTGACCCATTCACTGTTACTAAACTATGACGATGCTAAACAATTAGTTTTATTAGTAACTAAAGATAAGTTGTTGTGACAGGTGGCTATAGTTTACAATCATTTCCAGCCACTCTCAGATAATTTTAAGTCATACATACGCCATATCAAAATCCTTGCGTCAAGCGCGGGAAGCGGGTCTCTCAAATTATCTAATAACGCGCCTGGCGCGGGTTTAGCGTCCAACGTGTTTTCATACAGTTGATCTAGAAATGGCAACCAAAATAACATGTAAAATTTTCTCATCGCTGCAATTTGATGTTTGGAAAGAGTTCTTGTGGCAGACATACTCAACGTTTATTTTTTGCTTTAAAGCATAGATTACGAGAAGACATATAGATGGGATCATTATACAATATTTTGATTTTAGTTGTCTTAGCAAATACCCGAATTGGACGAAAGAGATATGCGAATAAGAAATCATGGCAGAAACAATCCTCTACACCTCAATGTCAATAAATATGGCAAGACAACCATGTCCACATCTCCAGTTCAGCTAATTAAAAATAAAACACGCAATTGTAACGAATCACGTTTCGTACCGTGTTTCCCCGAATTAAGAAATACGATGCGAGCTCTGTTATTATGTATATGATATATATATATTGTACTTGTAACAAATAAATAAATAAAATGATTTCTGAAAACATGGATTTTTACAATTATTCACTTTCACGCGAGAACATAAGATTTATTTATATTTTTTTTTACCGTAAACATGTGTAAGCCCTAGTGGCTTTTTTGAGTACAAGATTAATATAAGACAGGGTGTTGTAACTCTTATATTTGAGAAAAAACGGAAGCATACTTCCATAAATTTACTTTCGCGTGATTGGTAGCAAAGAAAGGTAAAGTGTGTAAGATTAGTGCTATGCGCCGTAAGCGGATCGACCAAAATAAAAATGAACTTGTCAAATATAATAATTAGTAAATTACGATTTCACTTTCAGTCTTGTTTGTTCAGTTTGTCTCAAATAAAATAGGATGGCTAAGTTATGTCAGCCAAGAATGTGGTTGCTGGCACTCTGACCAATTTCAGCGCCCCTTTTAACACTTCAAATTTAACACGCCAAATTCGCAAAGTACGTTTAACGTTTACAAAAATTAACATAGTTTCTAAAACACATTAAATATTTCAATATTTTTTTAGTTTATTGTACCAAACATTCTATGCAGAATCAATTTATCAACATCTCGATATCATATTATTGCCACAGCTTATATAATAATCATTTAAAAAAAGATATTGATAATTTTTAATGAGTGAGAAACAATGTGATAGCATCGCCATCGGCATTTACCAAAGGCTCTCTTTATTATTTATATTATATGTACATGTACCTGCCATTTCCAGATTAAAAACATCGGTTTGAATCAATATTCTATACATTATTATCAGCTTTTTTTTCAAAATTTTTGATGGCGCCCCTAAGTATATGGCCACCCGGGCAACTGCTCGTGTTGACGTTACCTTCTGCCGATTCTGATGTCAGCTTAAGTATTAAATTAGAATGTTCGATATATTATTATTTGATTCTCTTAATCCCTCGGATCTTCGCAATTCTTAAATATATCTAAATTGGTTATTTTTACAATAGTTGGTTATTAGAAATTTTATCAATATGCTCACACCTGTTATTTAAATACGAAGTATGCAATATGTATTTCGCAGTTACCGGTTTCAAATCGTGTACTTCCGATCACATTCAAAACGATCTACCAATAACATTATTAAATCAATCAAGATAGACGAAATCACAAAAAGAATTTGACTTTGATATATAGTAGAAGTAGTCAGTGGCGTAGCTACAAATTCAGCGCCTTGGAGCAAGTAAAATCGTTGCCCCCTCTTATGGTTTTTTTTATTTTTTTAACTCTCACGATGCTTTCAAATTCTTACTTGCTTCCAGAAATTGTCGTTTATCGTTTTTCACATTGACTTTTATTGCGCCTCCCTAGATTCATGCGCCTGGAACAACCGGATCCAACTGCTCCTTAGTATTTACGCAACTGGAAGTAGTACATGTGATACACTAAGTTATGCTCAATTCTGTATAAACTATAACGAAAACTTGATTTTAAGCGTGTAGTTTTCTTTTAAAAATAAAATCATCCAAATGTACTATAATATTAGATCTGATCTATTACGTACAAAATTATCTCTTTCGGTTGATACTATATATTCATAATGGTTATTGAAAATGATTTTAACTAAATCCTAATTCGATTTTGCAAATTAGCTAGCTTATTCTGAACGACTAATTTATTTTCCTAAATAGTCCGTTATTGGATCCAATATTAGAGTGTTTCTTTTTACCATGTCCTCTCAGAAATTGGTGCATGTAGATCTTAAGAATGTGAAGGTGCCCACATTCGCGATATATTATAATTTCAGTGTATTATTTTAATAAATTCAGGCGCATATACAGCTGTATAAATGTTCATTTTTTATTTCACAATGACGGTGCATCAGTAAGAGAATGGTAAATGTGTTTCGTATCTAAAGACGACAATATTCAACTTGGAAAATTAATTAATTTGAATGTTTGAAATCAATAATAAGACCACTACGGTATTTCACGATTTTCATATTAGTTGTGTATTTATATATACGTGTATTATAATTATATAGACAGAGTTTCGTCCGTATATAAGGAGCAGTATTGTTGAGGGAAGCATGGAGATAACCAAATTACACCAGGCTATTGGACTTCTTGTGTCTTAAACATTCGCGTTGGCTTTGTCTCAAACTCTCTCTGTATGGTATTATATTATATAATATAATACATTTCTTGTTGCCTATCTTATGCGGTGATTTGTTAAATGCTTATCATATTATCTGGGAGTATCTCCATATGCTAGTTGTACGGGAAGAAACTCTCAGGTCGCCTCGACTATTTGTCAAATTAATTGGCCAATGCAACTTATTTACTACGAATGATAATTTTCTGGTTTTAAAAATGGGTCATTCAAACGCTAGCACGAAGATCGATGGCAATCAAGGTCTTCGTAAACTACTTCTAGGGCACTTCTGGCACTTTGGAAAGCGCCTCACGTTCGTTACACCTCGAATAATATGTGTGGAGACGTGGCGGGTGTTGAAGGAGAATTCGCGCGTATGCTTGCACTTATTTCGTGTACACAGCTTGAAAGTATTAAAAAAATGAAACACGCGCTGCAAATAACGCAATAATAAAATTAAAATTTTATGTATTTTAGAATTTAATAAACAACTTAATTCCACGTAAGATTTGACGATGATGAAAGTGTAAGGTTGGTTCACGACTGTGGGTCAATATAAGGCATATGGTATGAAGTATTTTCCTAATAGTTATAATTGTAATATCGATAATCTATCCAAACGTGTTATTATAATTTTATTATAGTATTCTGGAGCATGCGTAAATGTTTCCTGTGGCAGGATGGCTGGGCGGCAGTCGCTAGGCACACGCAGTCCCGGGGAAATAAATATTTATACATGTTAGTATAAGTAGACACATATAAATATTATATGATGGTATTATGAGGGTCAACAATATCCAAAAATGGATCGATATCAATCACAGATTCTTTGTATTTAATCCTATTATTACGATACTGAAACTGTTTTCAATACCTATTTTTAGATTCGACGAATTTACCCGTGTTTGTCTGGAATTGATTCAAACTCGTTCTTTATTCAAATTAATTTTATTCATTTTGTTATTACACATTTATTTAAATACTTGGCTGTATAAAACATTTTTAGCTTGTTCATTCACTTGTTGATCATCGGTGATGATGTGTAAAGTTGAAAATAACACGATTAACTTAAAAATAGCAGCCAAAATGACACGTTAAAAATTCACGTCGCCACTACTCACCGTTTGGGAAAAGTTATTGTGACAGACAGAAATACCCATGTATTTTCTGTTATACAATATATATAGCTGAAATAGTCACGCACTATTACCTGGAACGATATCAGCCAAGAATTTAGTGAAAGATATAAATTATACTGGAAACATGGCATGTAAATAAATAGCATAAGTTGTTACGGCTGCCATTTAAATCAACATTTAGACTTTCACAATGTGAAGACCCACCTTGGTGGTTTTTACGATTTTTTTTATTCAGCCAAGTGGGTTCTTACGCCTTCGAATTTTTAAAAATATAGCCGCGAAATTTGAGCCCGTAATCTCTGACACCGAAGCGTACATGTTAACCAAAAACATATCAAAATGACAAACTATGGCTAGCAGGGATATTTCAGATCAAGATCCTAAAGAGATAAATTAAATTAAGTTGTACAAAACTCTCGTTTAGCTTATGCTGACCTACGTATTGGTGTACTGGACTTCACAAAATATCTATTTGTATTATAAAACATAAAATAAAATGTGTTTCTCCGTCACAGAAACTCTTCCCAAGCGGTAATACTTGTGACATGAATTTTTTAGATGTAGTTTTGGTTACCATGTCTAGTTCAATTACTTTCAACTTTTTACCTCGTCATTAATGATCAACAAGAAACTAAAATTTTTGAATGCAACCCGGGTAAAGTCAGGCAATAATGCTAGTATTTTATAAATTATGATATATCCAAGTATAAAATGATGCTACATATTTTCGCAGGGACGATATTATGAAACATCTTTAGTACCGTAGGCGAAAGTAAAATATTGCGAAGAAGGTAAAACCGTAAATGTGCGATTTTTAGTGATCCCCTTTTTGTCTCATTCAAGAAATTCAAAAAAAAAGTGTTAGATGTGACTATCCCTGGAATGACAGATTAGATAATGTTTTCTTATGGACAAGTTAGTAGACTGTCATGGTTGCCTTGTGGAAGAAGAAGAAGCTAAGCAGCGGGTAATGCTTTGATAGGAGCGGAGAAATTTCCTGGAGGTGATTGATACCCTAACGATATTGTTTTACCTAATACAACTGACCATTGTTACTAAGGTACGGTCTAATAGTGAGATTAGGGAACTTTTTTGGAATAAACAGCTTCCTTCTACATTAGTTCACAAAGCGGTGCTGGAACTGACCAAGTTTCGTTTAACGCGAATATTTTTTGATAGTTGATTGTCAAATTTAATGATTATGGATATTCTATTTATTGTTTTTAATGTATGTATAGCAATATGTCTATTCAATTATAATAGTAGTTTTTTGAATAACTATGGTGATAGCTGATATTATGTAAAAAAAGTTATAAGACGACGGCAAAATAACGTCTCGGAAGGCCGCTAAGTAGTATCTGTAGAATGTATTCGTTGAAGTTATGGGATGGCAGGTATGAGCTGAGAGGGCAAGGAATACTGGCGGGTACGGGGATTCTTGGAGGTGACATGTGGTGCTCATATGCTCCACGTAGGTAGCAGAAAGTATTTCATAGTCTTCCGGGACTCAAGATAAAATTATCAATAATAATAGTTATAAAATGCTTTAAAACAATTCGTCATCCTTTTCAAAATGAAAATAGAAAAATGCATTTCCATAGTGTTACAAAACCTAATAGCATTCAAAGTTTATCAGATAAAGGATAAATACAATTCAGGTAGTTGAATATGTACAATGTAATGTACAAGCAATGACGTAAGTACGTACGGTACTTCCTTTTACCTGGATTTGGAGCCAGGTATTTCCATATATCAATACCCTTTGTCCAACAATGATTGAATATTAAAAATATCGCTTAATTATAAGCAAATCAATAAAAAAACTTCAGATATCATTTGAACAATAATTATTTACCCATGTTATTTTGTAGTTTGAATATTACAAATCAAATTCCCACATTTTTTTCGGTATGAGAAGTGACGCAGTGACGCCACGCGTAATCGGTTAAAATATTCCACTAGAGCGCAGCACCATATGGACGTATGCTATTTATCTTTGTCACCATTGGTCCATTTTCTGCTATCGGTTTTTCAACGGACGTTGCCTGATTCTGATAGGCCACTCTAAATTGAGAGCTGCCATCTTTGATATCCGCTGTGTTAGTTCGTTTGGCGCCTTTCGTTAGTGTTGAAGTGTGGTTGTATTATAAGCTCCGACATGGTAGGTTTATTTTGAAGTTTTTGTTGTAAATAAGTGGTGTTTCGTGACGAATTTAATATCACCGGATTCGCCATGCTCTGGTCTATCGCCTGGCCGAGTTTTATCGTCGACACTAAAAAATTGACCGATATTTTCATTGTTTTTAGGCTGGTGGAAAAGCAGGCAAAGATTCTGGAAAGGCGAAGGCGAAAGCCGTCTCGCGATCGGCAAGGGCTGGTCTTCAGGTAATTCTATTCGATTTCATAAATTATTTCTTTATTTTTTGTGATATTCTATGGTGATAAAGTTACCTTCCATGGCACTTCAAAAAATTAAATTCGTCGTCGACTTCGTTGGTACGCCGCCGTTACATTCGGTATTGACAGACGTGTTGGCATGAAAATAATGGCGGTTTTGTTTGCAGTTTCCCGTTGGAAGGATACACAGACATCTAAAAAATAGGACGACGAGTCATGGGCGCGTTGGAGCGACGGCTGCAGTGTATTCCGCGGCTATCCTGGAATATCTCACCGCCGAGGTAAGCTCTCACAATAAAGTGCAAGATGGCGTCATTTGATTCTTTCGTTGTCGGCGTAATGTTAAGGCCGCGCGATCGATTTACGTAAATGCTAATCGCTGTGCTATTTTGCTCGGTCGGCTTCCGACGGGTGCATAGTTATAGGTTTTTTGTTAAAATTTTGAGATTCATTCATAAATTGTGTCAGAAATAAGTCATATTCATTTTGGCGGGAACTTCGTTCACCGCGTAATTTCTGTGTTTCTCCTTTGAAATTTGGAAAAGAACATTCATACTTATTTTGTAAACGTCCCGCAGTCGTTTTTTGTTTTGTAAATTATTTTCCATTCGTCTGTATTTTTTTTAATTCTCAGTGTTTATTTTGTCATGTCATGTTAGGTTCTCGAGTTGGCGGGAAACGCGTCCAAGGATTTGAAAGTGAAGCGTATCACTCCAAGACATTTGCAACTGGCTATTCGAGGTGACGAAGAATTGGACAGTTTAATCAAGGCCACAATTGCTGGAGGTGGTGTCATTCCTCACATCCACAAATCCCTTATCGGCAAGAAGGGAGGACCTGGCCAACCAGTCTAAGACTGAATTGTGAGTACCAACATATTTATATGTTACATTCTCATTGTTTTGACAGCTGTCATTTAATTTGTACGTATTTTTATTTATGTATTATGCCATATATAAAATAATTGTTACTAATTACAGTGTTTCTCCAAGTGTCTGTAATCAAGATTCTATTGTGTATAATGGAAATAAAAATTAGGTTTTAGGGTGAAGGTGAAGTTAACTTTTCACAAATGCCTGATTAAATTGGCAGCACTACTGACATACTAAAACAAGTTGATTTGATGAACAAATGTTGGTAATACAAACAAAAACATGATAAGGTCAAAAATTGTTAATTTATTAAAAAAATATCGAGAAACCGATCAGCAAATTATTGGTATGATATGGTTAGGTTTGTGTAGAAGCAACTTCTTGTATTTCAGGAAGGCTATTTAATTTAAAAAAAACTGGGTCCAGCGGTGTTTTGGAGAGACAGTACTGCATTGTCAATTTACATTGATAAAGTCCAACTATCCAAGTGTATGTGAAATATGTGAAAAGTTTTGTGACTAACTTTATTCACTGGCCTACAAATACATCTTTAGGTTTTAGTCTTGCACTTTTGAATTGTGTGTTAGCATATTCAGGATGTCATCATAGGACACTAAATAAGTATATCTATTAGTTTTTCCTTTCCATTGTTATCGCTATTCAATGGTGGTTTCGCTTGTCAAGTAAGATGTTGTTAAGTTTTTAGTGCAGAAAATATATCGTTTACAGTCAGATAAACTCCATTTAATGTTTTCTGTTTTCAGTATTATTAAATATATCATTTTCTCAATATATAATATCAGCGATTCTTACATATGTTGTAAGGTCGAAAAGTGGATCTTTGACCCTTCCAGGATGTTTATAGATTTGAATTGGTTAAAAACAAAAGTATTTTGTACTTTTATAGTTACTCATATTATGTATATTGCAAAATAATTACTACTCACCAGCATATCTCGGGTTGAAGTATGGATTCATCTGGCTTTAGAAAGTAGTTTATTTTTCTTTGATTTTAATATTGTTTGCAAATTAGTTGTATATTTAAATTTTTTTTAAAAATTCTGGATAATGGCCTCCTCTCTTATTCTGATAAATCTTTTCTCATCACTGTTCATGTGTTAAATAAAACCTTGGTCTCTGATAAATTTCCTTTCCCGGCCAGTCTCGATCCATTTGTTTGCTGTTTTGTCTAAGCTACTGAGAAGAAAAAAGGTTTTACGATAATTTGCTTTGCCACAATGACTTAATATGAATAACTCACCTTCTCTAGTTTACCTGCGAACGATTAAACATCATTTGTTGCTCTATATGGAAGAAAGTGTTTTTTTTTTATCACCCCATGCCTTTTTTACATAGCTGTGGAGCATTTACCTAAATATACTTTATTTTCTAGACTCTTGTATGGTTTTTGAAAAAAAATCATTATTGACCCCTTTCACTAAAAACTTTGTTTGCTTGTGAAATTTCCATACCCAGACCCAGTAGTATGCTTTTTTCTTGATTTTGTTGAGTAGAGTGTGCATCATCTAATATTTGGATTCTTTTATGTTTCAGACAGCGCTCGAGGGCTATATATTTAATAACTAAGTTCATCTTAAACACTACTCGACGAATGCCTCTCAACGGCTTGATGAAACAACTCTTCATGAATCTTTCTGCGTAATGAAGATAAATCTACGATAAGACAATGTTATGAGTAAAGTGTTTTACAACATGCCTCCTGAATATTAGACACAAAGACTATTAGTTAAAAATCGAGTTTTAACTATTGTTCTAACAACATTATTTTTTTTTTAAACTTGTTTTCCAAGAGCGATCCTATATTTCCAGAATGACATTTAATTTGTTAACAAATGTTTACACTTATAGCAAGAATCGAAATAGGTTGCCATTTTTTTTTTCATTTTATGTGAGTATGTTAGTATGTTTAAGTGTGTTTGTGACAAATCTACTTTGGTTCAATATTTTTGATTTCTTGTATTTTTTTTTAGTCAAAACTGCCATGCAATTTCTCTCATGTTATAAAAAAAACTTGTTAATAAACATTACAATGTGAAATTTGCCTTAGTATGTGTTGACTCAAAAAACGAACACATCAAAGTGAATTAATGATTTCATTAGATTTGTTGATAATATTTAAGAAAGTGTATTTCACAAAATAAAAGTATTTGAAAAGTGATTCATGGCTTATTAACAAATCTGTTTTCCACTTCCCTTTTTTTTTGAAAAAATCGAATAGGTGTGGGGGTTGAACTTGACAAAAGATTGTAAGCTTTTGATGTTCAACTAGCTGCTCTACTTTGGTGTGGAACGGATGTGGTAATGTTACAATGCTGTGATTCAAAACATACTGACTGGCAGTGCCAGCTCTAATTCCAGAGCGGTAATATATGGGGTAATCTAAAATATATTTTTCACCTAGTTCTTCCCTTGAAAAACGTTCCCAGCTCTTGGGTTTCAATGTTTTGAGGCCGTTGGAATTGATGGACAGCATATATGTACAGGGATGAATGTTGTGTGCATAAAAAAAATAATGGGACGTTGAAAATATATTGAAAAAAATGCTGTTCTGAAAAGGTGCAATACATATTACTCTACGGCAGGGTTTCCGCCACAATTTAGAAAGGATTTATACATTGCAACACACCATAAGATCTTACTAGTAAGAATTACCAAACTTGAAGATAAGCCAAGTGTCCCGTTTCCAGGTTTGCAAAGTGTTCCCTTGAAGAAAAAGTTTGGGAAGCCCTGCTCTATGGAGTAAGTGTATTTTCAGCAAAGTTCACTTTTCAAAACATCTTGGAAAAAATCCATTCTGTGATTGCATATGTGTATCTGTATATTAAACTTAGAAGCTTTTAATGTTGAAATATGATTAAGAATAAACCAAATTTTCTATTATGTCCATACTTTTATTTCTGTTGTAAATTAACACACCTGCTAAGGATGTAACGTAATAGAATAAAATGTTTTATCATCAGTTGTTTTACTTCTTGTGACCCAAGTCTTTATTGGAGTTATTTTTAGAAAATTTCATCGGAATAATATAGTACATAGCTAACAAGTAAATCGCGATCGCGAGGCCAATTTTGGTCGATCTTAATCTTACAAGTCAGAAGATTTTTGGAAATATGTCAACCGAGAAAAATATCGCAGTATCACAAAATGTAGCGAATATATCTATTCTTGTTTCCGATCTACATACCTATGCGAATCGGCATTTTCATACTTGGAACTAACGAAGACTAAGCAACGTTCTGCCCTGACTGATTCCCATACTGAAGACTCATTATTATTATCTTTGTCAGGATATACACCTAGTTATGATTCAATGGTTAAAGACATGCAAACTCAGTCTTCTCATTAATGTTAAGGGATCAAAGTAAATTCTAAATCTGTCTGTATCTGTAGCTAATTTGAATTGATAAATATTGTTATATCCATGTTCTTTTAATTTCCCTGAACATGTGTTTTTTGACCCTTTAAATAATTATTGTTGTTGTTTTTTACGTAGCTAGATAAGCCTATATCTATATTTCAGTACGAGGTGTACTCGGCAAGCTACTGATAGATTAGCAAAAAGTAAGTTATTCTTTCATGATAAATTTTCCTGGCCCAAAAAAAAACGCGAAAGTGGAATATTGCAATCATATTATCAGCCATACTGTGTATTTTTATAACAACTTTTTCATATTTACAAACAAATAGTACAACAAATTATACATTGCAGCCAATAAAAAAATTGCATTTTAAGTTAGTAAAAATCTATTTTGAAAACGTCGGAAAATCGTTAATTTTTTAGGTACCGCGTGTACGGAATGCTGCTATCAAAAGTTGGGTCAGGAAATATATTTTCTTCATGAGCCACCTCGCTGGAATACACCTTATACTGAAATACGGTTTATAAACATAGTATGCATTTCACACCCCTTCTTTTCCCTTAGATTACGCCTATGACAACAAGTCGATAGCGACACACTTTTAAGTTAAAAAGTAGCTCTTATATACAAAAAAGTTGGCTAACCCTGTGATATATGGTGATATACATATATTTAACCGATTAGGGGAGACAATAGTTGTTATTAAGAAATAAAATTAATTCATTTGAAATCATCCCAAAAAAACATGTCAAAGATGGATGCTTAAATTATTTCATCCCACGTATTTTGCATTTAGCAGTTTGTAGTCACATTGTTTTGTTGATAATAAATTCATTTTTCATGCTTTAGGAAATCCAATTTTGAAAGATGGCAGCATCGTAACCACATCGTCGCCATCTTACTAATGTTGTCGTTTATCTGATACCGAGGGCACACGTATATATAAATTATTGGGATAGTTGATTAATATAACGTTGGAATACTGAAAATGAGCTCTAGACATCGTGAAAAAAGTCGTTCCAGTCATCGAGATCGAGATCGTGATAAGGATAGAGACAGGGATCGAGATCGTGACCGGGATAGAGATCGCGATCGAGACCGCGATCGTGACCGTCACAGGTCGAAAAGGTTCGAAAATATGGATTATATCAATCCTTCTACTTCATTCCTCTGTAATTATGCATGTCGGTGTTAAAAATAAGCTTCTGTACATCAATTTAATATAAATACTTATTTCCAACCCCGGCAATAATAAGTTTACATCGTGTACTCTGAAGAGAAACAATTATTTTTAGTGCTTAATTGTTTTTGACGTTAAAAATAACTCGCTTTCACTTGTATATATCCAGGGGAGATTCAAAATCAATTGATCAGTCAACCCACCGATTACAGCAAACTTATGCATCGTGTGAAAGGATTTAAATATTTTTGGGTTATAACCTACATTAAATGAGTTGATTATTTTTTTATTTTATAATTTTACTATTATTTGTGGCTTAAAATCTACGTAGCTACTTGCAAACTATTTACGTAAAAAAGTAACTATAATTTCGTTTTAGTTTCATATTACATTATGAAAGATTGTTCAATGTTTTTAATTTTATATTATAACAGGGATCGCAGTCGTCATCGGAGTCGGGATAAGGACAGGAAAAGTAAAGATCGAGATAGGAAATCTAGAGACCATAGAAGTCGAAGCAAAAGCAAAGGGAGAAATAAGTCCAAAGATAGGTAAGGTCACATATTAGGTAAAGGTCAAATTTAGCCATCTCAACAGATGTTTCGTAGAAATCCGTACTTATATTGGTAGTAAAGATTCTCATGTTGGCAGGCAAAAAACACAAATATGAATGACCTGTCATAACCTTGAACAGCGGTAGGGTTTCCGCGCTTTTTGCGCCATTGTCATTGCAAATTGTCATCGACTCACTAATAATATCGAGCCGTATTTGGCAAATAATCTACCGGAATGGAGGAAGTTTTTTTCCTCCAAAAAAAATCTTCAGTGGAATTCATTCTTTATGCATATATATGATCCTTTGCCGAATACGGCTCGATATGTTACTCATCTTGAATTTCAATCATGTCTGCAGGGATGGATCCATTGCTTTGTTGGACCAAATGGTGGGTACTACTACTACGAGTACAGTACGAGCAGCAAGCGGTGTTTTGGCCAGTCGCTTGGCACAAGCGGCAATGGCAGCTGCTGCTGCTGCTGCAGCTGCCGGCCTGGCCAGCTCTGCTCCGCCTCCTGGGCCCCTTCCTCTTCCTATCTCTGCAGCTGGAGCTGCTCAGCAACATCTGGATGCTATGAATCATCAGTTGGCTCAGCAGGAGAGATCACATGGTTATTATATACATATGTTTTCTTGATTACTTTAACTTTTCAACAAAACTTTAACTGTGGGTACGACTAGGGATTGCAAAATAAAAATTTGTGTTTGTTTTTGAATTTCGAAAAAAATTATCTATTAGATTAGTACCAAGTAAAAAAAGATGAAAAACTACGAATTCTGGATAAATGCATGAAAGTATAAATTTTAATTTTTTAGATAGAGCGAGCCTTTAGGTAGGGTGTCATGAGAAAATCTCAATTCAAGAAAGGGACTGCAACTCGAAAGTTTGGTAACCACAACTAATCCATCATATGCCATTAAATCAAAAAACATTAGATACTATTGTATTATATATTAGTTCATAATAGTTAGGGAGTTTTTCTTATTATAATATGAAGATTGTTTGAAAATCTTTTGGCGTAAGTTTAATTTTTGAAAGTTCATTAACTCACGCCGGTCCGCTTACCCAGAAACGGGTATTTCGCACGGCACTTCTGCAGGTCCGGAGACACGAGTATGGGTATTTCGCAGTATGAACTTTTGACTTGAAAAAACATATATGTGCAAGCCATATTTCTTTCC
>JAGVSQ010006240.1:0-16625 GCA_022683975.1 Rhyacophila evoluta
TTTAGAATTTAAAATCAATTTCCATCAAGCACCATCAGTCGAAAATATTAACTACATATATATGTAATGATTAGCTACAATATTATAATTTATGAAAGATTTTTACAAGAAACGTTTTCCATCCAATTGCTCAATCCATTAGGTACACAGTCATGCATTTTCTTTTTAATTTCGGATAGTAAATAATTATTTATTGTAATTTTTCTTTCATATTTGCTGTTCAAAATTTTTTTTCATGTTTAACGTGTATAAATATTAATTAAAAAATAAACAAATAAAAAACGATGAAACATTTTGAATGGAGGATATTTTAGTATTACTTGTTTTAAATTATTTTTAATGTGTTATTTATTCTTCTGGTGTCGATCTTTTTTCGATATATTAAAAATTAAGTACTTATATATTTGACTGGTTCTGTCGACAGCTATTTCGATTGAACCACCATTATCAAGACTATTGTCCTAATAACAACAATAGTCATGATTATATGGTAAAAAAATTTATGAACACTGTTTAAATAGAAGTGAATTTTCACACTGTAATTTTTGAAAAATGTTTTAAATTTAATCTAATTCCTACATGCAATGATCATTCTTATTTCTTGGTACATGAATTAGTTTCGTATCAAAATACTGAAAAAATCACTAAAATATATTTTATCTTTGATTAGTATGGTTAATCTTCAAATATTTGGCAGTAAATATTTCAATCATTTTACTTCGTCACAGAAACAAAAATCAGTCTTAATCCGTGATCAATACAGTTATCGAAAATATATTATAAATATTTCTACTAAGTAAACTGCACCCAGCTCTTAATGTGTTATGTTACCGCAATTACACTTAATGTTAAGTATCGTTAATTAGTCTTACTTATTGAAAAACCTTTTTGATTAATTGTTGTTGTTTGACTTGAGGCTGTCTTATGATACGATCAAAAAGTCAAATTATTTTGTACTCTCGACGTATGAATTCGCCGATATCATTTGTTACATACACTATTTATTTTATACAGATAGAACAAAAAGTTTCTGCCAGTTTTTGACATTCATAATTTATTTTTAAAATAGTTTATATAGTTATAAGTTTAATTTTGTTTTTGTGTGATTGTAGTTGTGCACTAAAATATTTAAAGTAAAAAGAAATAGAATTTACTATCACAAAAATTTAATGCTTTTAAGTGTAAGCCGCATGTCAAATTGCAGGCTATTTTTATAAGCTTTTATTTAGTTCTGCTTTCATTCTTTCTACCGTGAAGTAGCAATATATATATATAAGACTGTGGAAAGTAAAAAAAGACGTAACCCACGGTTTTTAAAAATAGCTTTTATTCGATAGTGACAATGTTGACAACCTTATATAGATTCTATCAAAAGGATGGGTGCTAAAAATTCCAACTTAAAACAGCTGTTGCTGCCAGCAACGTTAAATTATGGAACTTATAAAAGAAGAATGCTACCAAAGATTTTGCTTTGAGTCCCAAGAGTGCATAATATACCAAATTGATCACTGAGTATAAAAGCTATTAATAGACATATTCAAATTTTTAACTATTAATAAAATCGTGTACCCTCAGAAACGAATTTAAGTAAAAAAAACATGTGATGTTTAAATAAGTCATCAATCAATCGGAACATATTATATTATTTATAAATATAAGAGATTTCAAACAAAAAAATCATCAAATGCATATATTGAGTGCTGTATTAAAAGAATTATAAATGTGATTTTAAAATTTTAATTCAATATTATAAACTTGTAAAGTTATTTAATTCAAGAACACGGTGTATAAAAAATCAGTGGCTAGTTCAGTTTCTTTTACAATTAATAGAATCAGTTAATAATAATTCAAATGTCAATCAAACTAATTTTTAAAATGTTATATCTTAACCTTCAATCGCTGATCGCCCAGACTTCGTATTAAATGAGTACAAAGTGTGGAAACTTAAAATATGTATTATACACACACCATGTGGATGACAAAAGGCAAAAACGGATTACTTTTTGATTGCTAAAATCTAAGCAAAGGTCAATTTGTTGCCGAATCCAATTGATCCGTCTTAAGCATCTAAAAATATAATATATGATGCTTGCGTGTGAGTTATAGGGTATTATTCATGTCGTCTAACAAGCCGTCTTTTCGATATGTATTTTTTTCTTATATTCTTCTGCTAATAATGGTACTATATTTACATTTCAACTTCATAAGGTTTAGCCAAGTAATGATTAACTTATTGAAAATAAATTGTATTTAATTTAATATTTTTTTTATGATAACGTTTTGTTGGTATATTTTTATAAGAATAAGTTGCAGGAACAATTGTACAGTCAAATAGCAATGCAATTTTGCATATTTTG
This sequence comes from Rhyacophila evoluta, assembly GCA_022683975.1. Lineage (NCBI taxonomy): Eukaryota > Metazoa > Arthropoda > Insecta > Trichoptera > Rhyacophilidae > Rhyacophila > Rhyacophila evoluta. The sequence continues at coordinate 2,358 of JAGVSQ010006240.1, forward strand.
ATGTTCAAAAAATGTTTTAACAGTAGAAAGATTTAAACCCTCAATCTCTAAAACTGAAGTGCGTACGCTTACCAATCTGTATTATTAGATGACGACTTACGTATAAACACGAACATATACAAAAGTATATAATTTTTTAGTAGTTTTAAGTATGAATATTTATCAAATATTATCTTAAGATTGCAAAAATACAACGTCTCTCTTCCTAATCAAACATTGCGTACATAATTTTATTGTTAATTTATTGACAAATAACATACTAATAAGTTTTCCTGCTATGTTGTCATATTTTGTTGAATTTCTCACCACATAAGTGTTCGATCTACTGGTTTTTACGCAGATCACTGGACAACAAATAATCGTGTTTAACGGACGATAGCTAGAAGGCCAAACTACATTAGCATAGTTTGCAGGTTTTGCAATATCGTCTATCGTATATCGACACATTTGACGTTTGAATAATCGATAGCAATTTAATATAAACAGGGTCCGGTTTTATAGTTTGTGATAACACACTATTTATTGCAGATGTTAACATTGTTCTATTAGGTATGACTTGAAGTATTGTGTTATAACTGTTTATTTTGTGTTGTGGTAAATTTTGAAAAGATAATATATCTAACAAACGGCACATAAATGTGTATTATAAAAAACCTAGATTTTTAGCCGATTAGTATATCTCGATAATTTATAGTGTCATATTAAAGCTAGAGTGTATTGTTAATTTATTGGTTGAGTGTGAAAAAATATATGTGCATCAATTTATAAATTCAAATTAGAATAAATACTTCAATTTAGTATACAAGTAAGTAATTATACATATCATAATATTATTATACTGTTCTTTATCGTGAATAATCTATAACTTAATAAATCATTCTGCAATAGAGTTATGTATTTGAATCCAGCAGCTACGTAAAATTATACATTTGAATGTGTTGACATTCAAGAACAAATCCTCGTAAAAGTATCTCATTAAATAAACCTTCACTCTCTAAAGGCCAATATTTTTCGTCGTTATTTTCACTGTATTTAAAAGTGTATTATTAACTCTTTGTTTATTTTCATAGCCTTTTCAAATTAAGCGAAATACGTAAAAATCTTCAGCAATGTTGTTTATCTTCAGTGATCACCATATTGGAATCGAGTTGTTGTCTCCCTGGTAGCGTAGTTGATAGCCTGCGCGCCTTGCGATCCGGGGAAGACGGGTTCGATCCCCTATCTGTGAGATTTCAAAAATCTGAAAAAAACAGGACAGGATGCCCATTGGGTTAAGTAATTGTCTGACAAATAATTCTCGTAAAAAATAATCTGTCAAGATGTCTTGACATTGCGGAGATCCATATGCTCCGCTTTCGAAGTGGATATCTTCACACTGTCTAGATCCATATGTTCCATGTTGGGAACGAACATGGTTTAAAAAAAAGTTAATATATATCGTTTTCAGAACGACGAAGTTTGTATTTTATATAAACGTTACGTTTTTTTATTATTATGAATATAAGTTTATAAGTTAATAGTAATGATAAAGTGTAACTATTTCTCGAAGACGATATACATATAAACATCGATAATAAAAATTATATAAGATTACTTATCAACCAATAAATTGATATGCAAGCCAATAAAAGTTATTATTTTGAAATAAGGTTTCAAACGTGTTTATGAAAATTCAGAGGCTTTTTTAAGCGTGTTGTATTATCTGACAAAATTAACGGCACATAAATACTATTGTATCGTAATATATAATTTTTGTATTTAATATTTATTTAAAAATATTTTCACTGGCATATTCGTGACGAATGTAAATAAATAAACGCATGAAGAATATATAATTTATGAACAGTATAGTGTTGCAAATTAAAAACCAAATTGTCCTGAACTATGTGGTCAAATGTGAATGAACGGCCCCGATTTCGTATTTATAAGTCATTTTGAAAGACTCAACATTAATTAAAAAACATACATTTATAATTCTATGTATTGCCAATTTTTTCTTTTGCATATCATCAACGTTCTATTATGCACGATTTATTTCAAGGATTATATAGTCAACATATGACTTTAAAATAAAATTCTACCGTATTTTTCATTTTGTCAAAAATATACCATATTAATTTCAAATTTAGAGCATACACACCACATAAATTATCAAATTACAAATATTTGTCGTTAAAAATAGTTGTTTTGTAACTAACAAGTTAATCTTTCAATCTATTCAGTATTCAGTTTGCATTATAGAATTTTTCAAAATCAGCAAGATTCTAAATCGGAACTCTCAGCTCCATGACCGCTTACTAATAGGCCACTGGAATGATGAAGAAAGTGTATAAATCTGTGTTTATTCTAAGAATTAAAATATTTACGTTATATCATGGTGCAAGGTATTTTAGAATAAGGGGTATACTTACAAAGTGAACTTATTCCACTATGCCAAGATTTTAAAAAGGGAACATTTTGAACAAGTATTTTTTGTAAAAAAAACCGTACAGCATGTTTTTTAATGATGGTTGTTGGTTATTAATATTTTTACCGGATAACATGCTTCGATACGAAAAAATCTTTTTAAACATATTATTCTCCCTTACTCTATGGCATTTGGGACGTTCACTTTCGAAATATACTGTGTCATGTAAGTTAAATAAACCCTGTAAATATAACGTATCAAACCTAAAATATAAATTATGATTTCATTTACTTAAGAGCAGTATAAATTAGCCATTAAATTGTGCAATTATCGATGCTGTTAAATTGAAAAATGCTGTTGATAAAGAAACCAAATACAAGATTCTAAAGAAAATATTTCCAAAAAATAATGATTATTCTGCATATTATAATAAAACGATATATTTTAAGGATATAAGATACAATACACGTTCTGCAATAGCAACATAATATTAGTCATTCGGCATAAAATAAAATTCCGAGAAATATTTAACAGTTAATAGATAAATTGTCTTTAAACGTTCTGATCGATTCTGATTAATTTATTAAGTGAATAGACACGCGAAGAAAATTACAATCGGTTCTATCGATACGATTACGGTAAATAGCTATTGTATAGAATCATGAACGTTATAGAATATACGTTCCTTATTTTCTTGGAAAATTTAATGTCAATTCCTGTGTTGACATTACCGTTTGTGTAACTTCAAAATAATAAGCGAAGGAGAAAGAACTGTGTATATATTATGCATATTAAAATACTATATTTTATTATTAAAAACCTTGGATTATCGAACATACAAAAACAATCTAAACCAATTTAGAAAATATAAATTTCAATTGAAGTTTGGCATAAAAATCATTTAATGTTTAGTAAAAGTTTGATAAGCGTAATCATAAAAAATATATTTGTTAGTAGACAGTAATATAAGAATACGTGGTACAAAAGGTAGTTTTATCGATAGTTACCAAGACGGTAACATCTTAAAAATTTCTCTGTTTTTTTTTTTAAATATTTATATCAGATAAATAAAATAACGTATTAATTAGACCATAGGTTTCCAAAAGGTGGTCTCACTCCCTTGAAACCTTCTAGAGGGCGATAGTGGAGTTGGGAACATTTGGGGGGCATTTAGGTAATCCATGGGTTGGTGGTTCCTAACAGAAAAATTAATGAAAAACGAGAAGCTTTGATTTTTTTCCGAAAGCTCGGCTCAAAAAGATTGGTAACCTGTGCATATGTCTCATAATAAAATTGATAACTCTATTATTTGTAAAAAACAAGCTTCAAAACTATGAAATAACGTAAAAGAAATTTAATATTTTTTAACCACGTCCACTTTGGGCATACGTGAAGAATATATTCGTGTCTCGATATAAATGTCCTGGACTTACACTCGTAGTACATACTACTCCAGATATCAAAATATATGCGGCTTAAAATTTTAACTTTTTAATACCTACTGTTCATTATTAAAGGTAATCTAATTCTTTTAAATAGCCATACAAAATGTCACTAAATTGGAAATTAATGATTTATAATCACACCAATTATTGTAGGTCTTATTCAAATATGAAACGTCAATATATCTTCTTTCGCAGACCTGTTAATTATAAGGAAATAAATACATAAGTACACGTTTATTTTTAATTTGAATATGCGAAATCTAAGTATATTTTTAATTAATGGGTATCACGCAAACCGTGATTTAAAATTAAATTATTTCAAAATAACATTACGCACCTCGTGCCAAGTGTTAATGATTTAGATTTAGGCAATATTAGAATTGTTGCGTAATAAATAATTAGATAAAAAATGATTATTTTAATCAAATGTAAAATAATGACCACGATTACTGTAATTGGTTACATTCTAAAGAAAATTTAAATTAAATTAAATCTTGATTTTTATGTTTTATTATATAATTTGTATAACACAGTCGTCGATTAGTACACGCTTGTTGTTCGGTGCGGAACATCACGAGCCCAAATCTCATATTATTATTTTAAATTTGCTTTAAAAAAATTAAAATCAGCGTTGCAGGATTGGGTGTCCAATAGATTTAGCAATTGTTTGATGACTGATATTTATAGAAAACAATATTTCAAGATGCATTCTCACACTATTGAGATTAATTTGCCTCATGCTCGGGGTGGACATGATGAATATATATACCCATGCTTACTATAAAAGTGGAGCATATGGATCTACATATTGTCAAAATGTCCGCTGTGAAAGTGGACTTTATCAGAGCTCCGCAATGTTTTTTCTCAAGAATTGCCAATTGCTCAACCTAATTGGCACTCAATTCTGCATTCTTAGATTTTTTAAATCCAGCAGATGTGGGAATCAAATCTACATTCTTCGGATGCAAGGTGCTCGCGTCAACCTCTCGGCTACTTGGGTAACAACAATAAAATATAGTATCACGCCAGTATTATTATATAACATTATGTATCTATTGTATATACATATCAACAACAAATGAAATTGAGCTACATCTCATTAGCCTATGAAAAAGTAAAAGTGTATTTTGAATTTAATATTATATTAAGCGGATATGTCTTATGGCATAAAAGAGATATATAAAAACATACGCGCCAACTAAGATTTTGAAAAACTGCTTTAGTGGCGTTTCTGGCATCAGAACATCTTGCTTTCCCTTTCACCACCCGACACATTTTATACCAGCTGAGTGATTATATACCGTGGCGTATTGAAAGTGTGCGTTAGTTATATCTTAATATAAACACGTAGCTAATAATTTAGGAGAAGTCTCGACTGTATCTAATAGTAGATACACGACAACAAATAATAAATATAAAAATAATAAAGACAATAATATATGTATGAAATACGTTTTTAACTAATTAAAAATTATACAATAATATATGAAATTTTATCTATCGTTAATTTTTTTTTTTATAATTATGGCAATTTTTCTCATCTATGAATAATCAACATACTGCGTAGTTGAAACATAGCAACAAAAACACTATAGGCGTACATACTTAGTAATTCTCTGAAGAATATTTAATAATCACTAATCATACGCGGAAGTCATGTAAGACTGTATGTTTTCGTATTGTTACAAATATAATTAGTTATAATAAATTAATCACGAGTGATTTGTTATGTTAATTAATCACGGAAATATAAAGGGACTCATCTTCATCACAAGAAATGAGGGGTGTCATTAATCATAAAGCATTTGCCTGATGTTTATTATTTATTATTACATTTAACTGTCAAGACACTGTAAGAATATATTAATAATAGCACATATAAAAACGTTATTATTAATAAAATATTTTAATTTATTTAATTAGACGCATCTATTTGATTAAATGTGTGTGTTCTTTGACCATATCCGCTTTGTATATGGCATATAATTTCTACGTGGTGTTTTTCAAAAAAAATGACACACAAATCAATACATATTTTTCAACATTCTGCCAGAATGCCCTGTTTTCATAAAACTCGGTAAAACTAAGTTATTGATAACCAGTAAACCTTACTGACTAGCTTTTTAGTTACAAACTTTGAAAAATACAACAAGGTAGTGGAAAGCAAATATCCGGTATATTAAAACTTGTTATTTAGCTGAGGGAAGGAAATTGCCTGCGGTAAAAACGGAACCCTGTTATTCAAGCCTTACGGGCATTTACTTAACAGTATTTTCATAATCATCATTATTATAAAAATACAAGTATTAAACACCTTTGATAATCACATTTTAATCGACTGCCTGAAAATGACGAGAGCAATTCAAATTAACACAACACTAAACGATATTAAATATTGTGTACAAAAATAGTTCGAGTTTGATTCTGCTATGATGTATACTGAAATTTTGTAACAAATTCTAATGGTTATTATTGTGTTCTTCTACTTCCAGGTGTCCGCCCTATCAGTACGATGGGCGCCACCGCACTGCTGCTGTTGGCTGTGGCCCTTCCGTGCATCACAGCTCTACACACGCAGGTAAGACGATGAATTTATGGATACGTTATTGATGATTTGTATAGACTGTATTATTATAAACATATCTTTCAAATCAGGAATAAATCTATTTTGATTTTTCTGTTATAAGAGATTAAGAACTTAATTAATTTAAGATGGCATATAAACAAATCGTAGTGCATCATTTTAATTTGAATATTTTACATTTACATTAATTACATAATTTGAACATTATTTGATAGTATGTTTTCTCATAATCTTTTACCTGGATCTTAGTACATTTTTTACACGTGCGTCTTGCATTTATTAATCCACTTTTTTTAAATATTGATACAAGCATATTTGTGTAAATAATTACTTTAAATTAAATGAGATGTCTTCTCTTTTATATATTGTCAAATCATAAATTATATTTAACTTTCATATTCACCTAGTTAAATGACGATAACGTTAGTCTAAATGTTTTTTTGTTCTCTCACAAAACAAAAATAGTTTTTAAAATTCAACTTAATACGAGTGCACACCATTCAATTCGTCACGTTTACGGCGATGAAATTTTCTTTACAGTAGATATACGAAATATAATACCATTTATAAAAAGCAAAACTATTGTAGATAGGCATTGTAAAAGTGGTAATTTATTTTATGCGTGACATAGTATTATTGTTCAATTATCTATAAACAATACGATTGTTGTAGAATTTTCTTTGCTTAAAATGTGTTTTTAAATCCATCGTAAATTTAAAACTCTTTTTTTAAATATTCACGTAAGAAACCTGAATCGGTTAAATTATATTTTTGTTTAAATATCTATAAAACCTGATGTTTTTTACTTATTTAGGTAAACTTTTACTTAAAGTTACTTTACCCAAGAAAGATAAAAAGGGAATTTGAAAAAATATTTACAGCGGATATTGGCAAAATGAACACAATACAAATATTACGAAATAATCCGAAAAAGCCTGCCAAATCGATCGGAGAATGAGCAAATACATCAAATCAAATTGAATAAAATTTCCCAACACATTAAACCGGCATATCGAATCGACAATGGAAATTGTTCGACTCAAAGCGGTGGTTTTTGATTATTACGTCATAAACAGCGGGAGCTTAATTATGTCAATATAATTTAATTATCCATGCTGCTTAATTTTGTCAGATGTTATTAATTATTTCAAGAATTGCTTCGAAAAATTACTTTCAACATCATTGAAATTTATCTGTGATTCAAATACCAGCCTGTATTTAACATCGAAAAATACCGCAATTATTAGTAAATGTTTCAAAAGCTGATATGACTAAAATGGTTACAATTAAACTTCATAGTAATATAAATAACACTTCAGTTCTTTAAAATCTAAGTTTGGCTTAGGAAACCCAGAAAAGTTTATGTAGTAATAATGCTAATCGTATTTTAATAATTTTTACCTTTTTAACTGCCCTTAAATAATTGAAAATATTTACATATTATATTTGGATTGATCTTGAAATGAAATTCAATTTTTCAGCTTTTTGTTATTTGTAGTATGACGTATGAGTATGAGTATGGCCAGTCAATTCAACCCGTCTTTCTTTAATACATTATATAAAAGAATATTTAGCAATACTATGAGAAGTTAGTCCAATAATGATTTGGTGGCATGTGATTTTCATAAAGATAAAAGATATAGATCTCCTTAATCTAGATGTATTGTGTTTTTTACCATACAGTAAATCTTTCAACCGAATAAGCATTCTATTCTAATATATAAACGCGACAACGACTTTATTTTTTTAAATGTATATTCAACAACTTGTAAATTTATCAATACGTTTTACGATAATTATATCTAATTATTTAAAAAAAATTGTTTTTAGTTCGAGCAATTAGTTGGCTCGATCTATTGGGCAACAACTATTTTATACGTGTACGAGACTTGTGCAATTGTTTTACACTAAAAAACGCGAGAGCTTAGTAACATAGGAAACCAAGACGACCACATACTAAGTGTGTAAAAAATAAAGTTATTTATAAGCTCGTGATGTTACTATACACCTAAGTCTTGAGTTATATGGTTTCACCTATTCCGAAAATCACGTAAATCGGAAAATTTGTTGTTCAATAATTTGCGAATTTTTCAAAGGAACAGTTATTTAATCTAAATTTTGGAATTCAACAAACTGCGAATTATTCATAAACGTGTCCAACAGCAGTTTACAATTTACATGCATATCATTTTTTACATTATGTTTTTGAGATCTCCCAGTTAAGATAAAAAACGTTTTGACTCCTGAATTGCATCCACTTTTCAAATTCGATTGAAGCACAATAAGTCTCAGGCGAGATATTTTTTTCTCTCACGGCCCAGTCAATTCATTGTGACACCGCACAGTACAACACAACTCGAATAATAACACAGCACTCGTTCCGTTCGTACCCGAAGATTAAATTTCGTTATGAAGTACTCATTACTTACGAGTTGCGTATGTTGATATTATGATTGGGTTCACGAACCATGAGATTTCGAATCGTATCACGGTTAATTGGATGCCGCAATCGCACATTCGATATAGTCTCGGTTTTTGTTATCTTAGTAGTTTTCTTTTAATCTGGGAACGTTGTTTCAAATAGGCGAACGTAATTATATGTTTGATTGATTTTAATATTGTGATCAATTGACAGTGTTGACTAACGTTGCTTGATGGAAAGCAATTTAACTAGTTGACTGATTGTTATCCGCAATATTAGCGAAACATAGGCAAATCGAGCGATTTCCGACTTATTGTCTGGATTTTAAAAATCATGACCCACAATTAATATGAAGCGAAGTATGTTCGATTATAAAATAGTGTTAATAAAACCATAGATGATTTACCAAGGTTTTTTTGCCAAAGCATTATAGCAACCAAGTTGTTTTATAAGGTTTAATATTGTTTGCTCATTCAGAATGTTACAACACTTCATTTTAATTACATTATTTGGTCTTAGTGGCTGATATATAATATAACCCACCCGTATCAATGCCAGCTGTCGTAGTTTCAACGGGATTTTACAAAAGCCCAGGATACGTGATTGGACATATAATGATCTATTACCTAAAAATCAATTCTCGCTTAACTATGTGTTTGTCTTCAAACTCGATCCATATACTCCATATTCATAGTAGACATGACAAAAATACAGATCCATTTGACGATTATAAACTTCATTTATGTATCGTTATCTGTAACCTGAGCTTTATTATTTGAGACACTGAGGCTGTATATTTATCAATCAGTGTATAAATAGGCATATTTAGTGTAAGTGCAACCTGTTGTTGACAAACATGACACCTCAGTTATAATTAACGATGCATATAAAATTCAACAAAGTAACTAAAAATGTCATTTTATATCCGTATTGTTGTTGCAAGTTCGTTCATTATTATTTATATTTGTTACATTGTACAGTATTTTGGGAGCCACACTAGAATCAGTGTTAAAAATGTCATGTTTACCAATTGATAATTAATCTATATTTCCCTCCACGCGTGAAGTCATTGTTAATGTTTGCAAGCTTAGTTGTAAATAAAAGCAGTGAAATTGTAATAATTCATTTTTAACAAGCACTATTTAATAACAAAATGGTCTTAAAAAACATTTATAATTACTAGCCAGTATTGAAGATATATAAAAACGTGAAAAATATTGTTATAGGAAGGATTAAAACCGATTTCTCTTTATGGTGTTAATTTATATTATATTAAGTAACGATTATTTTTAATCTTAAGCCGAATGCTAACTGAGTATTGTATATTATTCAACCGGTATAATCTGACAGGTAATATTTATCGATCGATTATCCCACATCAACAAAAGACTTACAAACAAAAGTGAGAGTGATTCTATCAAGCGAAATAATAAAAAAAATACGTCCAAACACATGTTTCTCTATTAACAAACGAGAAAAAAATCTCGTTCCGTCGCGGTCCATTTCCAATGGAAATATTGCGTAACAAAGCGTAAGGAAAATCATTCATTTTATAATTATGGAGGCTATACAAATTTCTTCTGGGTATTAACTTCGTTTTGTAAGCTTGCAGGAAAGTGCTTATAAGAACGCATTGTTTTTAAGACCGCATTATTGCATTATGAATGACTTTTCAATACTATTTCAAGAAATAACTATTTCGATATTATAACGTTTAATAATACAATATTTCTTTTGATTTGTAATATTACTATGCGATATTTTTGGTCAATCAATATCAGGTCAATGTTTTTTTGCTTTGTTCGCTCTGAAAGTAGTGCGTACGGATCTACACGGCGTGAAGATATCTACTCTAGAAATAGAGTATACGGATCTTTGCAACGTGATGACATGTCTTGAGAGATTTTTTTGCAAGAATTGGTTGTCAGAAAATTACTCAAACCATTTGGCATCCAGTCTATCCTTCAACTGAAGTGGGGATTGAACTCACAGCCTCAGTCTTCAAAGTGTGTGAACTAGCCTCTCGGCCATGGAGGATTTATTGTTTTGTCACTTTGAAACTAAGCTATTTTACAATTTAAGAGCTTAGGTATACTGTTATTATTATTTTTATGTTTACTAAATTTTAACCGTTCAATATTTATATAAACTTATGACAATTTTCATCACATTTGCTTCATGTTGTTTATCTTTAAAAAATATTTTTTACAACTAAAAACTTCCGAGATAAAAGCATCCAAATGGGATATTATATCGTGATTTACAAAGTTTGTCATCAATCAAATCTTAACATTAAAAACAAAAAAAATAACTAAAATGATAAAGTAAAACTATGGAATGCGATTACAAGATACATTTGAGGCGGCAACGCGTTGCTATGGTACCGTTTCTTCCATTCAAAAAAATTCAAGTTCAAATTAAGTTTCGATTTATCAGATCGGTTCTGTAGATTAAGCTAACTTTCGATAATAATACTATTTTAAGTGTACAAAATATGAATGTCTATGAAATATGAATAAAAGTTTTATTTTTCAATAGTTGCAACTACAATGCTTCCGCTTAAAACACTATTTTTATATTCTACCATTTGCTAACTGAATTTAAAACCTTCATGAAAAATATTGCCATTCTTATGGCTTAATAATATTGTTCTCATTCTGAGAACAAAAACTCCGGATGCATTTTTTATGGCAATTTCTTGGCAATCAATGTTTGACCCGATTGTTTCGTTTTTGTATAGAACTAAATAAATAAACAGTCACTTGCACTTTAATATTAATTTAAAGTATTATTTAGTATAATTTTTCATATTGAAAAAATCATGCCACCTACTAAATCATTCTGAAAAAAAATACTTTAAATTAAATGCTTCACGTCTATGAATATAATAAATCACAAAAAAATAATTTATGGTATATTATATTCCTTCAATCAAACAACTATTAATATTGTGATCGCCATAAATAATTGTACGACTCAAGATAGGACCTTTTTCATTTTTTTTCCAATAATTTTCTCCATTTTCTTGCCCTGGTCTTATATCTCACCACTGCTCTAGCTCCCATGTTAATGTTGACTAACTACCAAAAAAATTGGCCCTGCAATTTATCTAGAACATAGTGGTGCAGACAGATGGTCACTCCACGTCCGCACGTTCTACATGGCTTGTCGATTAGATCAAATAATACATTTTCTTATACAAACCATATTTTGAATGAATTTTATGAAGTTTTTGTCTCCCCAGTAGCGTAATTGGTAGCGTGCGTGCCTAGCGATCCGTGAAATGCGAGTTCGATTCTCCATCTATCTTCACACTGTGTAGACATATATGCTCCACTTTGGGACCAAACAAGGTATAAAAAAATGTATACTACTGTATATTCTACATTATAATTTTTTCATTTTCTTCTGACACCAAAAACCGACTGCACATTTAATTTTTAAAATTCTGTTTTACGAAGTTTAAACTCTTAAAAGACTATCCAATTCAGCAGCTTTTTTATGCTCCTCATACATAGTAACTCACTTGGTTACATCTTCAGTGGCTCACATGAAAAATATTCTCTTATATACGCGTATTCTGAACAACAAATATTTAAATGTGAATTTCGTCTCAGCCGTAAAATGTATCAAAAAACTAATCGGTGTATAATAAAAATACAAATTAGTTATTCTACTATTGTATTATGTACTAACATGAATGAATATATACAACAATTAAAGTTGTATAGTGGCTGGCATTATAATTGGTTTTATTTATACTTTTAACTGCACTATAATATACAATGTCAAACTAATTATTACGTTCAAGTTATGTTGAAGTAAGAGTCATTTAGTTTGCGTATAATTGACCCCTTAAAATTAGTTAATTGAGAACAAACAATGTAATCAGTGTTAGTCTTTGTTACTTAACACTTTAAATTGTTGTGACAATGATTTGTAAGGCTATTATATTTCTAAGGCCATTCGACAATAGTTTTTGTATATGCTAATAGTTAAAAGATTAGTGCTTGTAGAAAAATAAATGTTACAAATCATTAATTAGATACTTTAGCGAGAGGTGAAGACAGCTGACATGATAAACAGTATAATGTCAGATGTATGTCTAATTAAATATACGTTTAAGATAATTTCAGTTTTATAAAAATACTTTGGAAAGATATTGATTTTGAATTAATATTTATACCACTTTAAAGCTATATTCAACTTTATAATTAGTTTGGCATTGTATATGGTGTAGTCAAAAATATTTATAATGCTAACTATTATACTTATTTTGTCTCTCTAGTAGCGTGTTAGCCATGTGATAAGGGTAAGGCGGATTCGATTCCCACATCTGTCGGATTTAAAAAAAAATCCAAATATACAGGACTGAATACCTATTAGGTTGAGCAATCGTCCGACTCGTGAAATATAATCTGTCAAGTCATGCCTTCACACTGCGAAGATCTATACACACCACTGCTGGAGCGGATACCTTCACTCTTTATAAAGCCATATGCGCCACTTTGGGAGCGAACATGGTATACTCGTACATATATAAGTTAACTTTTTATCAAGTCCAATACGAATAGATATCACATGGCTATCTATATAGTAGAAGTTTATCTTGACAGGTTGTTTTTTTATGATAATCGGTTGTCAATTGATCGCTTAATTTAGGCGACATACAATCCTGAATTTTTGGTAAAGCTTTTAGAATTAAATCCGTGACTTCCGAATTCTAAGCAAGCTCCTTGACAAATCGGCCACCGTCAAGGTGATAGGGGTTAATTTGAATTATCTATAACAAAGCCGGATATTAATAATGATGTTTATTTTGTATTATTTAAAAGATGATTTCCAGTTTTTATTTCATTGAAGACAGCACATTCCGGTAAAACTATATTTTGTTATAACATATTTTCTAAAATATGTGATTCTTTTTTAGTTGCTTCTCATGCTAAGACATTTCATTAGTATTAACCTATGTACCAAAAGTCAAGTCTGACATTTTGAACATTATCACATTCTTTTTATTCGCTTTTTATTAATATGCAAGACGCACTCCAAAACTTCAGTTACTCTGACGTTACAAAGAGTGTACTCGTCACTTTCATTTTACGACGTTACATATGAATTTTACATTTTGTGCAGTGTTCAAAATACCAGATTTCTGGTTCTGAACTTTTTTTTTAAATTATTTCGAATCAAACGATTTTAAGATCGAATATTGATAAATACCAATAAAAAAATAACATTTAAAATCATTCCTATCATTGCTTCCTCATTAAAGCAATCGCCTACCAAAGCAATATTTCAAAGATCTTATCATTCAACGAATTTTGCCTTGTTTATGACGCGTTCACGTTGGCGCTGTATTTATACATATTTTTAATTTTTATTTGTATTCATTAATTAATTTTTTGTC
>JAGVSQ010006241.1:0-16625 GCA_022683975.1 Rhyacophila evoluta
CAATGAAAGCGCAGCATACGCAATATTACCAACCTTCTAATAACTATTAAAAAGCAACGTATGGCCGAGCTCTTTATCTTTCTCCTCACTTCAAATCAACAACTCAACTAGCAAGCATCGTGCCGTTCGTCGTTTGTTTCTATCCGCTGTTATACGCGTCTTTTTTCGCGAATATAAAACAATGTAATTGTAATACAACTGTAATAACCTTTTGATACTTTAACTTCAATAAATAATAACATTAAAGATTATGTAAGAGTGTTTCCTTGGACCACATCAACATCCTACAACACCCCAACATGATAAAGTCTACATACGGAACCAACGATTAAATAAATCACCATAAATGATACTCTGAATTTCAAACCAATGATATTTATTAAGAAAAAAATCGAAAATGCTAGAATCAAAACTATTGTATTTACCCATTTCACATACCCATACACTACAAGAAAAACAGAAAGAAATGCCGCCAATTTCATATTTTTTGACATTAAAAAAATGTGCCACAGCACAGTGATCTTGGAGCATTTCATTAGACTGTTATTGATTGATGACAAATACTCATATAAAAATATGTTTTTTTTTTGTAATTTTAATTCTTGAAAAGTCAAAATAGTCTCTGATTTAAAAGAGAATTTTATGAATAATCTTGTACTTAATTACAAATTAGGCTTTATAAATATGAATTTGATTAATTTAAAGTGTCTTCATCGGTAGTAAAATGTTTTGATAAAAAATAAATTTGTGTAGGATTATTTCAAAAAAAGTCTGTGAGAATTGAAAACTTTTTTAAACTTAATCGATACTTACTCACTTAGCCTGGCAATTTCGTACTATTTTGGTTTACAAATTCTATGGATACGAACTTCAACTACATTAGTGCAATGAGAGAACAATTTGAGAAACATTTTTCGCGAGAGGAAGTCGAAGAAAAATGTTTTTCAAACGAGCGTTACGAGAAAATCGCTTTTCCCGACGATCCTTGTTGTTTCTTTTTATTTCTTTCGTCTTGATGTTCGAATTTTAACTATTTCAAATTCTTCTACGAATTGTTGAAATTCTCGATTCATTACGTAAAGTGAACTTTTATTATTTAGAGAAAATATTCAAACTTTTGTACATCCTTCCGATAACCGAGAAATAAGCCAAAGCGCTTTAAGGCCGGGGATTGCGGGCTAGATATCCAGAACTACTGGATTATAGTAATGATCAATAGATTGAGCAATCTGACAATAAATTCAAATTTGACAATATGTCTTGACTGTGTATTGTCTATTCATTGGTCATATTCATACTATTGAAGCCTATATGATCAACTTTTGGAGTGCCCATGCCACAGAAAAAAATAACGATGCAATGAATTATATTCTCTTACTTACTCTTTGAATGTTGTGGTTGATCTTAATCCATTCCAATAAGATTATTTCTCATACAGAGTTATTTTCATCGAATAAATTATGCAGATTTTTATATGGGCATTTCGATTTCTTATTTGACAAAATATTGTCTTTTATTCGTGTTATTTACTCTTTTAGTGACGAATATATTTTTATTGCGCACCCAAAGCGGGCGATATGCACTCCGAAAGTGGAGTTTATGAATCTCCGCAATGTCAAAACGTCCTGACAGATTATTTTTCACGAGAATTGTTTGTCAAACAATTGCTCAACCTAGTGGGCACTCAGTCCCACATTTTTTTTTTTTTAAATCTGACAGAGGTGAAATTGATTCCGCATTTTTTGTATTATTAGACGCGCACACTACCAACTACTCTAGCTGATGTATATAATCATTAATATCAGATATATAAACTTATCAGAATATCAATACATGTTTTTAATGACATATCCTTACGATAAACTTTCCATTATAATTGATTTTAATTTTTTCGACTATCGACAAATAATTTCTACTGGCATTATTTATACACTAAATTTCGTAATCTACACCGAAAAGTCAACCAGAATAATGAATAATAAAAATTAAATTCAATTTGACAGTTTAATGGGCGTGGACTCGTATACGAGTCTTGATATAACATTAGTTGGTGGCCGTGGACTTATATGTGAGTCCCACGTCATACGTTTATCTATGAAAATCAACCGGGTTACGATTTATTTAGTTTTATTGTGAATTTTAACGAGAGACGATAAAATATTATTTGAATTTTTTATTAAAACATTATTTATACAATTATACACTGAAAATTGTAGAACATTTATATTGAATAGTACGGATATATAAATTTATTACACGCAAAATAAACAAAGCAAAAGATGTTTAATCTATTGATTTTTTTCTTCGTGGTACCTAAAGTCTAATAAATCATCGTCTTAATATACCGTGATTTTTTGTGCCATGAATATTGTTATTTATTTCATTAATTTATTTTTGGCATTATTAAAAAAAAAATAAGCATATTTCATATTTAAAGATCATTTGTTTTATACAATTGAGTCGTCAGTATTTTAAATAACTATACTCACTTGCGACTATGTCTATTCCAATATATTCGTGTGGTGTATGTCCATAAAGCACATCACTTCAACTCGTGAAGCACGTGCAGGTTATAAACCATCTTTATGTACCTAAAACCTCCATCCCGCGAATCATACATTTTTATCTTATATAATATTTTCTATACCAAGGAAGATCAGTGTTTGATTGATATGCAATAAGAATTTTACGACTTGAATTGTAATATGCCGAATCTTGACAAAATTTACTGCGAGATTACATCACTTTTATACACATGTGATTCGGGAGTATTTTTATGTTTGGATATAATAAGGAATATTACTGTTTTATAAAGAGTTGTAAAAGTTTAAGTATAATTACGTTCAACTTATACACACTTAAGCTTCCAAAAACAGGGTTGTGTGTTATACTAGTATAAAAAATATAATTTTTAATGTCAAAAACGGATACATAAATAATAGCTATGATTTTTTTAAATATAAAAGCAGTGATGGGGGAATTATTTATATAATTAATTCTTTACATGGGCTTTTTATGAATTTTTCATTTTTTAGTTTAATTCAGAAATGTTTCCTTAAATTTTACTTTATTTTTTATGTATCATATACGATTATTATTTATCAATAAAGTTAAGTCGAATCTAGAATGAATATTGAATAAAAATGTGCATTATATTTAAAATTATATAGAAAGTACTTTTATTTATATTACTTGTAAATGAGGGAGAAGGTTTTTTGTCAAATAAGATTTAATCAGAATAAAAATCATATCTGTGTAGTAACTAAATTGAGTCATATGAAAATATTAAGGTATTAGTAGTTTAAAAAACTTTTCATGTTACTATATAGTTGTTTTAAAGGTGTAAAGATGTAACTATAAATAAAGAAGCAACGTCAATATTAAACGTAATGAGTTTGTGTCATTTACTATCTTTATTTATTTTTTGTTGTATGGATATATTGTATTTATGTTAATTGTCGTGCATAGTACTTTAGAACTATTCAAGGAACCTTGTTTATATGCCGTTTATTTGAATACACTTAAAATTAAAATAAAACTATTGGTTGAATTTGATAAATTATTCAAATTAAAAGAAAAGCTAATAAACTAGAAATAACGGTGCAGCTTTTGGTATCTTCGCTGTCAAAATAAAGTTTTGATGGAAAACAATTGCGCTCACTATACAATTCTTAGCTGTAAATGTACCGAGAGGCCAGTTATGAAACCCTGATCTAATATTCCATGATAGAAAAGAAAAGGCAATAGAGCATTAAATATGGAGTTATCGATGTTGATATTTTCGATTTACATAATAAACTAAGTGGTTTTTAGTCAGTGTTCATCATTCAACATTTTATTGTTTTGTTTGTTGAAGTCACTATTATATTCTACTATATATTTTTATATGAAAGAAGCTGCAATAATACTTATGTTTGTTTTTACTGTTTTTTTTTCAGGTAAGATTTAAGACATCTTTAAGAACATGTATGAAATCTTTCGGCAAATATACAATTCAGCCAGACCGTCATCTTATTACAGACACAAATCGTGAGTAAAAAAAAGCTGTAGGTGACTTTATTAATATTATAAAAGCCGTATCGTGATTCATTTATTTGCATTTGAAAACAATATATAAGTCATTAAGTTACGCTTTAAAAAGTATTAAACCGAAAAAAGCTCTTCTCTTTTAACTAATATATGAAAATACTTCCATAAGATGCAATTCATATAATATGTCTTGCCATATAAACAAGTGGGTGGTTCTATAATTTAAAGCTTACATAACTTGGAGTTCTGTGTGACCGTTTAATGATGAAGATGTTCAATATACTTTGAATCAATTCGATGAGTTACGTTATGTTTAAAAATATATGAAATATGTTTAATTGAGATATGTTGGAGAAGATACTTCAGCGCTTCTATTGAGTATGGTCATGTTTGGCACCACATCTTTTAGAGGACGATGATCCATTGGATATCAAATAGATATCATGTATACTTTTGGCTTTTTAAAAAGTGACTCAGTTTTATTAAACCACGGTACACTTAAGCACAACGAACGTAGAAATGTGTCGGGTGGTCAAAAGGAAAACATGCAGGTTAAGCTGTATTTCACCCCTTTCCACTTATCGCGTATAATCAAGAAAACTAATAATGTTGGTCGATATTTGATATCACTATTAATTAATACATATCAAAGTTTTAATTGGATGCTTTAAACATGAGTAGTTTTCATCTAAAAGTTAGATAAGATCAAACGTCGTATGAATTGACATCCTTAGTGCAATCATGCGAATAATTACTGTTCGCTAGAAGAGGTAAGCATCGGTAATATTGTGTAACAATCACTAAAGATTCAATATCTTATGTATTACATGTATAACGAGCTTTAATTAAGGCTTTTTCTGACTTGATTACATGATGAGAATTTCGATTTGAAATATTTACGATCAGAATTTAATTATATTATTGATATTTGTTGACAGTTATCTTGAAACGTAATAATTCTGCCCTCTATAATAAAATATTACATCGTTTAATAAAAGCACATTTTAAAGTATGTCTTTATATATTTAAAAATCTACAGTACAGAGTAAGTTAGACTTATTGAAAATAGCGGAAATTCTGTAAACTCTAGATAATGTTGTATGAAATATTTTCATTTAAATGTTGACAAGAAAAATTGTCTTGATAAAAGTATTAAATCTATAATTGTTATCACGCAATTAATGTATACTTGTGAAATTAACTGACTTTTCATTATCTTGGGTTTCAAACAAGCACTAAATTATAATAAATGGGTAAATTTTATTATTAAACTCTAATAATTTATTGATCCTCACCCCTGTCAGATTTTTAATAATCCAAAAGATATACAATTATTTTGAGTAAAAAAATGCCTTAGGATGACAAAAACAAATATCTATCTATATTGTGACACTAACAGCTTTCATATTAGTAGACTATACTTATTACGAAACAGTCTAATTATGGAGAATTTTTATCATAAATTATATACTGACGAAAATATTAATTCAAAATTTGATAGATACTGAGAGTTATGAATAAATATTATGAGTAGAAACCGGAATACGTACATAAGTAAATTTGCTGCCAGGAGCTTTAAAGCCACCCCCGTTGTAATCCTAGGATATACAATTCAATTGGATTTATATCTAGCTTAGTCTTTATCGTAGAATTGTCTATAAGTGTTCATAAAAAGTCAAACTTTCAAAGGCAAATATTGGGGCGGATTTATTTTCAATATTTGATTTGGCTACTCAATTATATATTTTGCAAAATATATCATTTCTATTTGTACTCTACTAGAATCTTTTATATATATTAAATACAATGAATGTATAAAATGTAAATTTAACAAAATACATATTTGACGAAAATTAGTCAGATTTTGATGCTGATATAAAAAAAAAACATAATCAGTATAAATAGCTCTTTAGTTTCTACGTTTCTAATAAAATCTATTAAATACAGTAAATGTTTTTGCTATTTTTTTTAATATTTGTAATATCTGAAAAACGTGAATCCCAATTTAAATAATAATTAATAAAAAACTAAGAATAATAATAAAAACTTCTTTTATTTTATTGACTAAAAAGTTTACCTACCATTATTAAATTAAAAATATTAACATTAAACAATTAAAAAATAAGTTGGACACAATTAAATCATAAAGGAGTGAATAAGGTATTTTTTTAAATTCTGTGGGTGTCGATTTTCTTAGATAGCATTTTTTTATATTGTATGTATCAATATCATAGTTAAATAAAAATTTGAATATATTATTTTTAACTATTTGGCTGGTATGGTATTTTTGAAACTCGTAGCGAGAAATGCAAGAGAAATTATTACTATTATTTCTCGCTATTATCACGAATAAAGATTTATTGTAAGATCCAATTGAAAAAAATTCTTGAAAATACAAGGAATGTAATATTTATAATTTTTATTTTAAAAGCAATAATTTCGACTAGTAAATATTAAATATTTTAAAAATATTACAATCACCGAAATATTCATATACGAGAAAACAAAACTTATCATGAATTTTGAATTAATTAAAAATCATTTAATGAATTGTGTTTTTAATTTTTTTTTTATTTGATATAAAATGTCCCTGAAAAAAACTTAATAATAATACAAAAACTGACAGTTGTCGACTGCGTTAATGACTATATATTTGATGAGTTGATAAAATGTAGATTCAGTGCTGAGAAAATTGTTTAATCAAAAAAGTATATGTTATTTTGAAAACAAATATATTATTATAATACTGACTGATCTTAGATTAACTCACAAATGTTTTTGTATTTATATAAAGCAAGACGTCTTATATGTATTTCAAAAATAAACACGCATTTATTTAGTGATTTAATGAAGCTTTGCGATGTAAATGACAGTTCAATTAATGAATACGTAATGGATATAGCAAAAAAAGAGAACACTCCACCCCATTCGGAAGTTTTGGCGTAACGCGAAGCTTTCGTAGAAGAAGTAGGTTTTTGTTGTAATTGAATTGCCTGTCGACAGGCGCTCTAGTGACGTCACCCAGGCAGTGACGTCACGCCTTGAGTGACTCCAAAGCCAAAAAACAACCGAACATCTAATGGCAAAGTATCAAAAGAGCTCAAATCTAAAACGAAATCAAACTGAGAGACAAAGAAGGTATATTTCTTCCATTCTGTTGGTAATATTGTCAAGAGTAAATTACTTTCCTAAAATACAAGTAGCTATTTTACTCACAATAAGGTTTTTTTTTCTATTTCGTACTCTGTGATAGTACCTATCAAACATTGTTACGAAGTCACAGGGTTGATTAGACGATGTACGTTATCAGACTGTGTTCTGTATCTTAGATTTAGAATTTAGATTTCTCATTTTTATTGATTTAACAATTCTATATAATTTCCTGTCACATACATTTGCGAGATAAAATCGAACGATTGTTATTTTATTAATAATGACTTAGAAAATTTAAATACATGTTTACCTAGATCTGTTATCACACCATAAATGCGTTTTCAAATAACAAATGTAAACTTTAAAAAATATGAGAAAATTAAATATCGATTGCGGACGAAAAAAATGGCATATATAACACAATATACCACATAAATATTTTTAGAGTTTTATGATTTTTACGTGCGTTTTACTATTGATATATATTGTGTATATAATACAAATGTATCATTTAAAGTTAATCTTCATTTAAAAATTTAGTATTATTTCAAGATTACCACTGAAATAGTTTAATTAAACACCTAAGAAATGTGTAGATTTTTCTTCTTCATCTTCGCAAATCACCTTTATGCATTTAGTAGTAAGTCAATCTCTATGCATTTGTATTATATTATTGAGTTTTTAAATGATACAATTATTTTGTACAGATACAAATTATATTTTTTTATCTTCGATTTTAAGCCGTATGTGATTAAGAATTACGTCACCAATAATTAATTTAAATGGTCTAAGTATAACTGTTTAATGACTATTTTTTTTCAGTTAAGAAGTCTATCGGTTGCAAAAGTTTTAAAAGAATATAATTTTAATCTTATCGGGATATGAAATTTTACTATTTTGTGTTATTTTAAATAAAATCTTCCGAAAGCTCAAAATATTGATTACAGTTATAAAAATGAATGTGGTTCACGATTCACGTCGAAAGCTTACCGCACCGTCTCCAAAAGTATAATGCAAAATCATTCTTAAACTTTTACCTCAGAAACGTCAATAATTCACACTGGAATTGCGATGAAAATATATGACCTTTCAAACCGGATCCGAATGGAGTTTTCCGGAATCGAACACTGACATCGTATAAGAATCGGATTACATTGCAAAATAAATCGCTTGCGTATGCACCGCACTAAGGCTTTAGATCCGTTTTAGGTTATACCCTAGAAAGGTTGAAAATATTTTTTTTAAATCATTAAAAATACTTAATATTTGTTTGTGGAAATATTAATGTAAACTCACGTGTATGTGCAGATGTTTTACTTTTACATCAGATTGAATTTTTTTTTTGCAGACTGAAATCTATAATTTTATTGTGGTTTTAATTAAATAACGTATGCAGATAATAGAGATAATTCCCGATTGAAATCAACAAATGTTTTAAAACTGATTTTTTGGAACATCCAACTATACACAAAAGCGATACTTTGTAAAAATGAATCCGGGTTGAGAGTAATATACTAGTAACCTGAAATATTTTTTTAAAAATAGTTTTTAACATTTATTTTATTTTCAAGTAATGATTTTTTCCCATCTTAGCCCATTATTTTTATGTCGGATTTGTATTCTTCTGTCACTATTTCAATTTCTGTCATATCTTATGTACTTAGATTTTTGAACTCAATTTAAAAATAACAATAAATTTTATAAAAAATGTTAGTATCTATGACTATGAAGATAACTATAAATAAAATAATATTTGATTGTATTGCCTTTTAGATGCTTTTCTGTTCATATTCCTGAAGAATTATTGTTTTTTTTTTGGAATCGTTTAAATATGTAAGATTAAATTATGTATCTTGCATAATGTACACAACTTTTTTATCATATCGGCTTCAAATATGGAGCATATGGTACCACAATATGACGACAAATAAATAAATATATTTTAATAAAAATAATTGACATTAGTCCATTGAGCACTCAGTTCAGTTCAGCTGTATTTTTTTGGATTTTTTTTTCAAGCAACGGGGTACTAAATTGTGACTTCCAGCTTTGAAATGCATGTATTTACCAATTGGTCAATATTTATAATTCAAAAATATTTTATTTCGCTTAACTCTTTTTTTTCAGTATTACAAAAATTAAGAGTGTGTTAAATATTAGAATTTATATATAATGCTAACTATATAGAAAGTAATGTTTTGGTAACCCTGCATTTTAGAGTATGCATTGCTTTTCAGAAGTGCATCGATGCATTTTGCGGACATGAACTGTGGGCTACAAAAAACCTACGGAATACGTGATGTCAATTTGTGATAAATCGATGTTGAGTCATGGCAACCGATGCATTATGAACTTTGAAGGTAAGCCCGATTTACAATACATACCGCAATCGCGTATATGTTGTAGATTGTTGCGATGTTTTGAAGTAAGCCGGGAAACATACAACACGAAATGTTTGTGAAAAGTGTAAACAAAAATAGATTTATTATTGTGAAAGTACGGAACAATCTTATTTAAAAGTATGCAATAAAGTTTATACGTGTACCATAAAACTATAACGTTGGTGATTAATTAAAAATCAACATCTAAAATAATTGGTGTATTCAAATACATAATTAACTACAAGCAGATAGCTTTGAATGAGTCGTGTGATAATGCTTATCTCAAAAATAGCGTAAAACTTAGCACAATATAAAGACATTTTATATTGTTTTTCACAAGAATTGCTCAACCAAATAGATTTTTTTTAAATCTAACAACTATGGAAATCAAATCCACAACTTCAAGCGAGCGTGCTGACCTCTTGGCTAATTTAAGTAATTTTATGTTTGCAAATCATTTACATTTAGTATAAGCACATATGACAAATAATTTATTATTTATTTAGGATTACAAAATATTATCAAAATAAATTCTATTAAAGACATAATATTATTCCAATGCATTTTCAAGTAATCATTCTAAAACGGATGTCGTCAGACTTTTACGATGCTATCAAATAAGGTTGATAGGCAATCCTGCCAGGAACATAATCTCATGTAAACAAGAGTGGTGGTCGGAAAACTAAATCGATCATACTTCCAATCAGTTGCCTGTTCTACATTGTATGTGTTTTGGACGACCTCATCGGGGAGTCATCCTGCTGCGCATCCGGTCTTCAATTTTCTTCATAGACTAATATTTCACAGAGGAAAATGAGTGGTTTACCTATTTACAAAAACTCTTTTTAATTTATGAATTTCCTCAAACGACTTTGGTTGCTATATATTTTACTTATTTTTAAATTGAACGAACGCTTGCAAGTGAATATAGATAGATACATATCAATCGATTATTATGTTTATATAGACTGAAGTAATTATGAATATCATAAAAATAATAAAAGTAAAACAAGCACGGCAAAAGACTTATTAAAAAATCAGTTGTTGTAAAGAAGGTACTATAGTTGGATTGCGCATTTGAACGCATATGTAAAAAAAATGACGGGAGGAATGTAAAAGGTTGGCTACCCCTGATCTAGGAAGTAAAAAAATAAAACTGTTATAGCCAATCTAAATTTAAAATATGTATCTTTAATAATTATAAATTATGTGAAACGAGTCGAGGGAGAGCCTTATTACAATAATGTTTTATAAAATAAAATAAATCTGAATTTTTTTGGCCGACTTGACGTCATGAAAGTTTTTTCAACAGCTTTCATAGCACTATACAAGCATACCGTAGAATATGTCTAACGAAAATGTTTTTCAGTCAATTATGATTACTGTGGCTAATATTAATGCCCATACAATTTTATTATTATAAGAAACTTTCACATTATCAAACATTATGTTCAAAACACAAGTTGTGATTATTTGAAATCGCTTTAATAACAAGGCCAAATAATTTTTATTCGATTTTTGTACGTATCGCGTGTTACGTAGAACAGAGCTTATGATATCGTGCAAAGCTTTTCCGATGACCTACTGGCCACTAAACAATTCAAATGTGAATTACTCTTTTTTATAAAAAATACCTTAATGGTGCGACGTTGAAGTATTATTTAATGATTAATGAAATAGAACTCAATACCGTAATTTTTCAGGTTAATAATTCAGTTTGATTCTACGGCAAATACCAAGTAATGACTTTATTACTTTTACGTATACTAAGTCAATAAAATCCAATACTCATTAGTACGTACATAATAAAAATACGTAATATATTTTCTTAAATCGATATATACCAGAAAATTTTCCAGAATAACTTTATCTTTTTGAAATGCTATGTGTGTGAAAAAAATGGTTTATGATACATGGATTCAATATAGTATTATATATAGGGAACGTACCCAAAAAAATTCATGACTATGAAAAAATCTCCGACGAAAATATCTTCTCTAAATGATTCTGATAAACCCTCTTCATAAAACATCTGAGAATAATGCAGCCATGTCAAAACAAGGGGCGTACTGTTGGTCCCCGTCGACGTTTTATTGACCCCGCCATTTCGTCTCCGTGCTGGCCTGACCTCGTTTGTTTTATGGTTGTGTCAATCAAAAACTTTATGTCCCCATAATTTGCAGGGTTTTAAAGTTATACGCACGACTGCGCTCACAACGCATAGTACACATTTTAATATCTCTGTTCCTAGATTTCATTCATTTGTTTAATGAGAGATAAACTTTTTAATATCAATAAAAATACGTACTTTGTTAATGCTTAGTATTCAAGAATCTGTTTATTAGCGAGATAATTAAAGTGCATTATCTTCTAGGCGTAATTAATTTTACATACAATTCACGTTTAATATGTTTTCAACACTAATTTAAAAATACTAGCCAGCACAAAATATAATATAAAACATGTTTTGTATTTTTTTTTATATTTCATTTTTCATTCAACTTGTTCATTTTATATTTTGAAAGAATAGTTTAAATTAAAAATAGAGACATTTATTTCTTTCATGACATATACAAAATCCATTTCGATATGACACGAGCTTTTTTTTGATTCAGATGTATTGTGAAATTTTTAATTTCGTGGTGAGTTACGTGTGGATTGCTTAAAGGCCTATTACACTACACAATACCTCTTACTGCAGAGTGAGCGTGGTCTCTTGTATGTGATTTAAATGCCTAAGGCTTATTACACCGCACTTAGTAAGTGTAAGGGTGGCTTGAAATTGTGTAGTGTAATAGGCCTTTTAGATGTGGTTTGTTGTTATTGTAATTTGATATCAGATCTCTTAAATTTTATGTTGGCAGCCGATTTTTACTTTTAGCATTCCTAATTGATAATGTATAATTGACAGCATACAACAATTATATTATAATAAATTAAAAAAAGCATTTGTTTCTTAAGTTATAGTTAATACGAATTACTTGGTAGTTTTTCGTTGTCATACAAGATTGGTTTTTATCTTATGCAAGTGGTGTAAAATATTTTTTTTCTGCCAATTTAAAATTTGGTGAAAAAAATCATAATGTAAACTGGTCCGAAAAATACACCTTATCTAAATTTATGTAGGAACATTGTTGATAATTTTTAAAATATAGAAGGTAAATAAACATAGTTAAAACAACTTTATATTTTATATATAAATAATATGCGTCCTGTAATTTTTGGTGGAGACATTTTACAGCATTATAAAAAAACTTTTGATTATGGGTGTTTGGTTATTTATTTTATTAAATAGCTTCTTGTTAGCGCTAAAAACCAGTCACGTTTTGGAGCAACTTCAAAGAGATGTCATCCTTGCATTTTTTTGAGCCTGTCACACTCAGGTTATCTTCGTCCCTTTTAGTCCTGATTGCACATCTTCTCCATGGGCAGGCCAGAAAATTGATCGCTCATTAAAGATACCAAGATTATAAATGGAAAGGACAGAATACAAAAGGAAAAAAAAGTAACATTTCAAAGTAATTACAAAAGGTATTAGATTAAATAATCACTAATATAAATAATACAACTGATAATTAAATTTTACGAAAATAGACCATCACAATTTTGACACTATCAATGAAGCATTTGATGTTATTTTATACAATTGTTTTAAATTTATTTAACGTGTTTTTTGGTAAAAATAAAAAAAACATTATAGTTATTCATTTATCACATTAACAGTCACTTGTTAGATATAAGCGAATATTATTTTAAAAAAAAAACAATCCAAAATTGCAGGACTGTGTGCTTATTGGGTGGAGCAGTTCTTTGAGAAACAATTTTAAAAGAAAGAGAAAAATAATCTCTCAATATGTATATGTTTTCACATTGCGGAGATCTATATACTCCCTTTTTGGAAAAGATATCTTCACACTGTAAATCCATATGCTCGAATTTTGCAACAAACATGGTAAGAAATATACATATACTTTGGGACTTAAACGTAATGGTTTGAAGTGTAGTAGATTTGCAGAAAATAAACATACTATACAATATAATATATAACGTGATTAAAATCCTATGCAATTGCACATGAATGTTGAAGTTAGTTACAAGTCTACCAATGTGCTTTACATTGTAATGTGTTTTAAGCAGATTTGAGTAATATAAGCTGTACATATTATTGATATGAAAACTAATTAAATTCTGCTGGAAATGATACAATACATTGTAAATTAAGATACATTGTATATTTTTTATTATTTAATAAAATTTATAAGTTTGTAGCTATTTCAAAAATATCACTGTAATACTGAATACGCTCGAATTGTAATATAAAGAAACCGAGATAAAAATAAAAAATATTATTCTGAAACTTTTGTGAATACTGAACTCAAATATGAATAATATTTGGAGTAGTGTAATATAGTCATCTCGCTTGCGTAGTTGTATATCATCCAAGTTGATTTTTCTTTGAATCTTCCCTAAATTCATTTGTTTTATGGCTCGGACGAGGTTTATCGCAAATCACACACATGTTTTTGGCGTTCAAAAAACATGTTTTTTACGTGACTCGCATATCAGATTCTTTACTCTGATCATGTTAGATGTTTTTACCGTTCGAGTCCAAACAAATCTTGTCCGGGTCATAAAATTTCTACAATCTACCGAAGCCCATTTCCTTTTTCACATTAAGCTTCTTAAACTTAAGCAATTTTTCATATTCATATAAATGAAAATTAATGTTTTATCAAACATGAACGTAAAACAAATACAACAATAATAAACCATAGTAATTAATAAACTCAAGCATACTAACACATATAATTCATTTTATAAAGATCTTTAATAAGGATTAATTACAACATAGTTTTTTTATATAAAATGATAAATTCCTCATTTCACTTAATTTTTAAAAAAATACTCTATGTGGTCTAAAGTATGTAATTTTAAAAATTATTTTATTAAGCGATGCATTTTTTTCATAATCAAAGAACTACTATTGGATGTAAAATCAACAAATGGCAATACATAAAGCCTTTTTGTGTTAGTTTTTAACTAAAGATTAAACTTTTGAACTCACACGAATATCCTCAATATGCAAATTTATTGTGAACATTTTTACTAGAAGTCAGAAATAATTGCGATAAATATTACAACTCGTTTTATTTTTTGCGTTCTTACTATATTTTTAATATCACCTCGTAACTGATTTTATCTGTTTATCGTATAAACTCTAAACTAAAATGTTTAATTTATTTTAAATTTTTTCGGCGGTCAATTGTATGTATCGGTGTTTATTCTATGTTGCTAAATACAAGGGTAATACTTTTGATAAGCTAAAACTTAAAACAATTTGTGTTGTGATTAATCTTCACTGTGCGTTTTCTGTTGTTTAATTAACACGAAGGGATTTTTGTGTATTTTCGTATTTATTATTTCACATATATTTAGCGAATAATTACAAAAAGTAACATTTTTCAATTTTTTTATATCATTGTACCATAACATAGCATGACCACATCCAATAACAACATTAAAAGAACAAAAACAATTAATTATATTAATTACACCTATTCGTGTAAAATAGTCTATACAATTTTGAAGTTGTGAATTTTGTTTGTTTGAACAAATTTTATTTATAATAGTTGAATAATTAATTATTTGAAATATTCAAATTATTTTGTAAATAAATATTTTGTTTTTGACGCCATTATCGATTCTAAAGTTAATGACGTTTTCCACTGTTTTATTTTTCGTAACTGTAACAACCTAAGTAAATTACTTTAAAATACATTCGCATGACTTAAAGCTTGTCAAGTGTTTACGTACTTTACATATATGACGTATTACATACAGATACACTAAATAAATATTTTTTTTATATTATTATACTAAAAATACTATTTTTATACTTTTCTATGCGGACCCAATTTGTATTGATACTTTCAGTAAATTTTAACAAGTTTATAAAAAAATATCATATTATGGTTTCAATGAATGGTTGGATTTGTCTATTTTTGATATAAGGTATTTTTTTAATAAATGATTCGTCATTTATCTTTGTTAAAACAGAACATCAAATCAACGCTCCTTTATACTAGCCTAATTAAAATGAAGCTTCCTTGATTGCATTTTCAACGAAATATTTCCACCCTCCCGTTTAAGTATTACTGGTTTTATTAAATTAATTGTCATTTTTCTTCTTTATGAAGATTTGTAAATATTATGATTTTTCCTATTTTGAAAACATTGGCAAACCATTTAATTTTTTATGTATTTTTTTATACATATTTTTGGGATAATTTAATACGATGAAATAAAAACACGAAACATTCAGCTGATTATAAGTACATTAGTAATGCTATAAAGCTAGATCTGCTTTGGTTGCGTGTTGTAAATACTTTAAAAGAGTCATAACCTAAATTGTCTATCCTATATGCCAACCAAAATGATCTCCACTGTCCTGAAACTCCGTTAAATGCAAATTACAAAATATTCGGCAGTGCTACAGAATGTTGATATCACTTGGGATATGCAATGGTACTGTTTGACCAAATATTCTTGTAAATACTATGTAGCCTCCATACGTTTTACTCACGAAGTGGATATGGAAGTAGAAAATACACATAAGTATATGCGTAAAAATTTACCTGAAATAAGGCAAACTTCGTGTCATTTATCTAACAGCACTATAGATCTATGATAAATAATAAATGTAAAAATACTGCGCGTATATCCATCAGCAAACTGGTGATCCAAAGAGAGTTATTATTTTGGTATCATACTTTATACTAATGCAATGAAGAGCCATACAACATATGTTTAACCGATTGTGTATCAGCGTATACAATACGTACAAATCTATTGATGACACTAATTTAACACTTAACCTGCGGGCCACTTTTGGTAAATTCGCAAAATGCGCGTAACGTTTGCAAAAATAAACATATTTACTAAAGCACTTTAAATATTTCAATGTTTATTGTACTAAAAATTCTATGCAAAACCAATTTATCAATATTTCAGTATTATATTATTGCCACAGCTTATATAATTATCACTTAAAACTAAGATATT
>JAGVSQ010006242.1:0-16622 GCA_022683975.1 Rhyacophila evoluta
ATAGAAGTCCGTATGTGTCCAAGTTTGAAATTATTTATAATATCCGAATTATTAGGCTGCCAAGATAACTATATTTGACGAGATAACTCGTATCTGGCTATCTATAATAGATATTAAAATGTATAACTATATACTAATATTTATTAAAAATATATTAATATACAGTTATGTCACAGTTACAGTTACAGTAACTGCGCGTACTTGGGGTGGTGGAGGTTCGAATCCCACAAATGTATAACGAATTGTAATTTTTGATCGATACATTAATAAATATTGAATAGATTCACTAATTAGCTGTGTTCAATCAATTTTCACCAAAGTACAAAACAAAACTACAGGATAGCACCCCCATTGGGCTGAGCAATTGTCTGACTAACAATTCTCGTGAAAAATAATAAGAAAAATATCTTTACATTACAGAGATTCATAAACTCCACTTTCGTAGAGGACGTCTTCACACTGTGTAGATTCGTATGCTCCAGATTCGGAGGAAACAAAAAAATATTTACGGAATGAAAAAAAAATCATATTATTATTTCGACATAATATCTTGATGTATGACTTTAAATATTTGG
This sequence comes from Rhyacophila evoluta, assembly GCA_022683975.1. Lineage (NCBI taxonomy): Eukaryota > Metazoa > Arthropoda > Insecta > Trichoptera > Rhyacophilidae > Rhyacophila > Rhyacophila evoluta. The sequence continues at coordinate 576 of JAGVSQ010006242.1, forward strand.
ATTATTATCAAGTACATATATTCCAAGGGTTTCAGAATTTTGTTTAAACTCACTATTAAGAAGACGTCAGTTTGAATTGAGACATTACTACTAATCAGTTACATTTCGTCAGTTCAATTTAAGTGATGAAACATTCTAGAATGAATTAAATTAATGAATTTGACTATTTGAGGTCACATATCATATGACTAACCAATTTTCTTTTAATTTTCTTGTTACTATGACTGTATTCTTTTAATTATATACTGACTTGTTGACTACGCAATTGCATACTTAATTGTTGAGTAAATATTTTTTAATTGCCCTATTATTATAGTTATATATGTCACTTTTTCCATGTTCGCTCCAAAAGCGGAGCATTGGATTGGAGCTTGCATCCTCTTGACATAACGTGTATTAAATTGTATATATTGTAATTATCGAAAAAAGCTATTTCGCCTAAACTGAGAGTTACGTCCTTTTTTCCCTTTTCGCAACCGATACGTTAAAGAATTCACGATATTATAACACTGTTATTTTATTTACGAGAGTGATGCAGTAAAAGGTTTCTCTAAGCTTAGAGAATTAATATTTTTTTCATACCATCTTCGCTACCAAAGTGGACCATATGGATCTACACACTGTGTAGCTGACTGCTCTGAAAGTGAGGTATATGCGTTTTCGCGATGTGAAGATATACTTTGACAGATTATTTTTCACGAGAATTGGTTATCAGATAATTGCTCAATCCAATGGACATCCAGTTCTGCATTTTCTTTTTCTTTAATCCAACCGACGTGGGAAACGAACCCGCATTTCCCAGATGCGAGGCGTAGAGCAGAAAAACATTTCTAAAAATCATCACGTTGTACTATCGTATACCGTACCTTAATAAACGTGAAGCAAGAAAGTGCTAGTACTGTCACAGGAAAAAATTAACTCTATCTACAATACATCTTCTCCGTGTGTAATAAAATATGATAGTATTAAACGGTATATTTAAAAAAGATAATAACTAGTTAGAAGTGCCTTTTATCTTGCGTTCCAGTATTCCAGACTAATACTAATGACACTTCAAAACATATAATATTATCATGAATGGTCGAAATATAAGAACATTAAATTGAGCTTTCGATCGAAGTTCAGCAGAGCTTTATCCTGGCTACGTAAGCCAGTCATTAGATTCGATCCTTGATGCGTGCAAGTACAAGCAAAGGATGCAACCACAAGGACCGCAAGGACTAAACAACGAAGACCGCCGGATTCCTAGTGTATGTACTAACGTAATGTTTGTGGCAATAATGCCCCGGGATATGAATGCTTACAAAATAGGGATGTTATCGTTTTTCAACTGCTTCTATTTACAAAGCATAGAGATATGCATTTATTACATTTACTTAGCGAATATTTACGTTCTAAATCTTCAGACGTTAGCTTGAATGGCATTATAACAACCAAACGTTCAAAAGGATTGACACTTAATGTGTATATTATAAACAGAAAATACACGTGAATATCTGTCTGTCCGTCAAAAAACCTTCATTCTATGAGAACCGTAGAAAAATAATATGTTTAATGTTTTTTCTAGGTGAATTATGTTGCTAAACTTTAAATTTTCTCAGAAACAGAGTATTTATACGAGATGGCTTCGATTATTTTCGAGCATGTGCTTCAAAATCGCGACACTCGATCATCAAAAAGAGACAGGATATTATATACAGCTAAGTATTGGAAGTAATTCATATTAAATTAGTAATAATGAATAATAGCCATTATCACCGACAAAGTGAAGCTGCGACGCTGGACCTGGCTCGGTCACATATTGCGGATGCCACAAGAAAGTCTAAGCCAGACCTGCTATTTTTTAAGCCGACCGGTCTTCGGCGTCCCGGAAGGCCGCTAAATAATATCTATAGACCTGGGAGGACGCAAGGATACTGGCGGGCGACAGGGATTTATGGAGGCGGCACGTGGCGTCCATACGCTCCACTTAGGGAGCGAACATGGAAGAAGAATAATGAATAGAGAATGAGTTAGAATCTGTCCCGGGTCAAGCCTAATAAATAAGCTACTGACACAAGTATAGTATAATTGAAAGATACGCGCACTACTTGAAATCAATCACGAGCTAAATTCCAAGTAGTGTCAAGCGAATAACAAATACTACCGAATGATAAGAAATTGATAAAAATAAGTTCGGTAATATTTCAAATTACTCAAGTTTCCCATAAATTGTCATCTTATCTGTCTTTATTTGCCACCTGGATATCGCATTTCGCGTGTATCCAAGGTCGAGCCGTTAGTAGACACTGACGCTTAATTTATATTAAGACACTGTCGTAAGTGTGAAGCGAATGGTTAATGGCGAGTCCTGTCAAGATGTTTATAGTGCTGAAATCTTTAACGTAGGTAGTATTGACTTGAAATATGGACATCCACTCGGAGGTGATAAGTTCACACTGAGTCATTGATAAATTATTCATATATATATATATATATATACATAATGAAGATTGCGAAAAGATAATATAAAATCTTGAAATATGCCAAATAAATTTCAAATATATTAGTACAGTAATATTATAACGTTTGTTTTATGTTAATTGCTTTTGGTTCTAGTTAATTAATTGTTAACATAAAAAATGTGAAACGGAAATAGTAATATTTACAAAGTGTTTTAGATTTTAACACTGCCATAAAATATATCTGAATAGATTATTTTTTACAGATTTATTTCATTCATACACACAGCTTTTAGCGTCTTCTTTCAGAAGCAAAAGCTCCATTGTAAGTACATTGCGCTCAATATCAGGCAACATCTACATTTACCAACTGGTTTATTAGTGAGTATGCACATAGTTATACAAGTACTTCATACAGACTGACGACTGCATTTCTGTATCTAGGCCCTACGGCCTACGAGATTGAAGTCGAAATTATTACTTGTGGTCGACAAAAAGACCGCACACCGCATTTAGTATCACTCTTGATTTCGATCCTTCACTTTTTTTACCTTTATAGATAATTATTAATGTTAAAAATGGGAGCTATGTAGAGCGCATAAATTATCCGAGATTATTTTAATAAAAAAAATATTTTATTTAACAATAATTGATCTTAGAAAAGTATTGAATACTATAGAAACCACTATGGACTGAAATAATGATAAATCTTAGTACAAATCCATCTTTAAGAATTTTTTTTTTCTAGTTTAAAATACCGTTATTGTCTCCATATAGCCGTTTGCTAAGCGTGCGCACTTCAATGTCGAAGGTCGCGGGTTTAAATGCCACAGCTGCATAAGGAGACTGCATAAATGGATGCCAGATGAATTAAACGATTGTGTGACTAACAATCTTCATGTGAAATAATCTGACCTTATATAAACCTTCATATTTTTTTAAATCTATATGCTTTACTGTCAAAGTGACTATGAAAAAAACCGTTTAGGAGACATACTCTGAATTTAATGTATGTATTAATTAAAAATTACATGCAAAGTTTATTATTATGAATAAAAAAGAAGTGATTTAAACACTGGTAGCCTCCGTATTACACGTTACTTAGAGAACAAGGTGTCCATATAATGTAGCTTGATTTTTTATCGAACTCTATTAAAAAAAATACAATATATAATTTTACCATGTTTTTAACATTCTCTGTACCACACCAGCAATACCGGAGTTGGTTGTGATATATTTTTATTATATTGAGAATTGTAAATTAATGCGATTGAAAAATATCATATTTAGAACATCAGACGCCATGGAATTTGAATTTATGTCCAAAGGTGTGTCACTGCTATTTTCAACGTTAATTTTTGTACAAAAAAAGGTAACATTCGTGTTGGATTTGTGACTATGAAGCTATCAAAAATTCCATTGGTTATTGATGATTTTAATATTTATATACTATACTATACTATACAACAGAACAGAACACAAGCATTGAAATAAATTTATAGTAAGAGGACAAATGATGTTAGTTTCAATTTATCCAGGGCAAAGTCGGATAATGAAACTTGTACAAATAACAAACAAATAGTATATAAACAACAAAATTAAATTAAATTAACAAAAATAAAAATCTGTATCAATTATTAATGTGTCTTATAAAAAAAGTCTCGTATAGTGCGATTTATAAATATATACCGGTAGCGGTTACCTCAATTGAATAAACGTAGAATAAGTAATAAAAAAACTTTACTCAATCACTGTTAAAATACTTCTGTATACAGTGAAAATAGTTCACTTTTACCGTCTTGAATTTCGAATTAAACTCATTTTACGACTTCCATTTCACAAGCTTATGAACTTAAGTAAATTAATACTCTTAAAAAGTTGTTAATATTATTTTAATGCAACGTAAAAAATGTCGTGTTTTTTTTAGTCATAAAAAGTGTTACGATGCTGGTTGGTGAGTGGAAAAAATACCATCAAAGCCTTCCGATAATTTTCATTTACCGCTCTGCTCACTAACCTAGATTAATTATTTATATTTTTATCCTAATGCTTACTGATTTTACTGCCCACTTATCATATTTTATTACCAAGTATTAACTCTTCGGTTTCCGAGATTGATAAGCAATTATACCAAAAATATTTTCAAAAGCGATCTTTAAGCTTTCTTTATCTAAAACTAAATAAAAGCTATCAATTAAAAAATCCGCGATTCTACATGAATGCCCATATTTAAAATAAGGCGCAAGCCACACCAATGCATTAGGTATCTAGATCAAGGCTTTTAATTTTTTTTTATAAGTCTATAACGTAAATATTTTTTAAAAAAAATCGCATTTCTCTGTTGGCAGTAATATATTATATAATATAACGTTGTAGGTGCCACTCAAATGCTAAAATCATTACAAAAAAATAGCCACAACCTTCTATTGATGATACTATTGAAATAAAAAAACTATATAAAATATTTTCAATAAATTTACACGAATGTTCTAAATGTTTTTAACATCTGCACTATGATGTGTGGTTTTAGGAAATGCCCAGAACGCATTCATTATCCAATATACATATATGTAGTTATATGTTTAGGGAAAAAACACGTGTGATGCCGTGTTTATGCAGAATATAATGCATACCCTAAAAAGTTAGTGGCCATTTATACGAAAATGTCATGTGTAGTTCCATATTGAGAATGTATATATGAAACAGAAGACGTCTATAAATGTTCACATTGTTGGGATATGCATTCTTCACTTTCGAAGTGGAAATGGTACCTCATAAACATACCCCCATATAGAAAGTTTTGGCTTTTTCGTATCTTCAAGCTTTTATATACACGAAGGATATGAGGTGACTATAGACCAGCGTTTCTCAACCTGCTTTCATATAACCCTCTGGGAGACACATACCCTTCCAAGGTAGGCACAAAAACATCAACTCTTAGAGAAGCATGACAAACTCTAGCGGGGTCACTTATTAAATAGGGATAACATTGAGAAGTAGAACTAAAATGATTTATTTGTCATGAGAATAAATTATAATGAGAATACTTAATAATTTTGTGAAGTAAGTTACATTACACGAGCTAAAAAACGAAAAACTTTGAGATTCAATAAATACATTGCCATTACACTAAAAAATATTAAACTCAAAAGGTGTTCACAGGCCAAAAAAGCTTGAGAAATTTTGGCATACACTAGTGGTCGGCAAATTCTTGAGTCTTAAGAGCCACATATGAGTAACACAATGTTTTAGAACTATTTCGAGAGCGCGAGAAAATTTTGATTTCTTGATTATTTTTTGAAATTATTACCTCCCCTAGAAAAAATTCTCATCTCTTTTTATTTAGGTCTCGCTGCAGTTTTTTCAATTCCTCCCTAAAAATTTGCAAAAATCTGAATCGAAAATTACAAGAGTACAGAACATCACGATGGGCATTTATGTAAATTGCATACAGAGTCATGATATAATTTTCTTATTACGAATTGGTTTGTCGACTATATGTAAATATATATTATATTACTATCAGATTAATTGATTTTGTTGATTTTTATTTTTATTTTTACACCATCATTGAAACTATTATTTGGTAATGTTATTGTCAATGTTGTTTAAGCGAATTATTTAATTAAGAATGCGCTTATATTGTTTGTACGTGTTAACAAATAAGTATTATGTTTTTATTTTTACAAATTATCAGAGTAATAAAAATAAAATTACCAAGTTTTTGTAGTAATATTTAGCCACTTTATTTTATATAAAAAAACACTAAAATTATCTTGAGTATTGTTTAATTCTATTGTCAATCAAAACCTCATAAGACATACGTGCTCGTTTTGATTTCATATTATGTAAGTACAGACACATTAGATACGTCAAAAAATACTTATCTTCGCGCCATAGTGTTACGGAATGTGATAATGGCGTTAAAAATCTCGCAATTACAGTAATTTATCAATGCTTACGGAACGGATTAAATCGAAATAAACTTACAGTTGGCAAGCGACTGGTTACCATCATTCTGCTCCCATTACTCGGTGTAATAAAACGTCACATCCTAGCGGATAGGAACAACTTCATTATTCACTTAAACATAACAATTTTTACTATCAATTTACGGGATAATTTTCTAAATTGAAACACTTTAAATAGCTCACAGAGTACGTTTATTACGGAACAAGATATTTAGTTCAACACATTATTCCACGGTCAACTTCATTTGTTCGTATTTTCAAATTAAGAACACTTCAAAATTTACAACATATTTTTTTTTAAATAATTATTTGGCTATTTAATTATGTTATTAACGAAAAATAACAACAAAAAATAGGGAGGTTTTTTTTTGTTACAAATAAATAGGTATATTATTATTTCGTTAATTTCGTACACATCCGATCGCACAATACAAACATGTCATCATCAATCAAAAGCACGGATGTCCGCAAACACATCCACACACACATTTAAAATTGTATCGTTGTATTTAATTAACATCGCTTTTATGGATACACCACGGTTTATCGGTCGCTATACAATGAAATAGCGGGAGTTTTGAAGTGATTTTTTTTCTGGTTTGATATAAATAAATCAGTAAAGTTTTGTCGCAGAGTGGACGGATTTGTTGAGACAGTGGCGTACTCGCGCGCGGGCGACATCGAAGACACAAACACTAGCGCCAATCTGTAGCGGACCGCTGGAATGTTATGTCCCCCCCTCCACGTTCTTTGACGGTTAACCTCCAGTTGCAGGTGCTTCCAATCGGGTGGCTTTTGATGCCGCCATTGAATGAACATGACAAGGGCCACTTTTATAAGAAAAAATAAATAAATACGCTAGCATCTTATATGTGCAATGACATACTATTTTCATAATTAAAACAAGTGTACCATAAAATATAGGCCACTTCCACAAAAAAAGTTAGAAAGTTAAAAATGTGCTGGTTATAATATAATTCAGTACGTAATTCGACATGATATCGATTCAGTTATTTGTTTTTGGTTATATTTAAAAATTTCAATTTAAAAAGAGGCACCTCCTGCCCACGGCGCGACATTAAGTCAGTATTTTAAGCCTGATCGATTACAAAAAAAACTTTTGGGTCAGGGCATGGTTTTGACGTAGACAGATAACGTCTAAATAATTCTTAATTTACAATATTCGTCTTCTTCTTATCCCATATTCGATCTCAAATTGGAGCATATAGATCTACACAGTGTAAAAATATCCACTCCAAATGAGTATATGGATCTCCACAATGTGAAAACGTCTTATTTTTCACGAGATTTTTTTGTCAGAAAACTAAACGGGCATCTAGCCCTGCATTTTTGGATTGTGAAAAATCCGACAGATGTGTGAATCGAAGCCGCATCCCCGGATTACTAGATTCTCACACTAACCTTAACGCTATCGGGGAATAATGCAAACTACATATATTTCTTCCGATATTCCTTTGAACAAGTTTGTATTATTGTAATCAGTTTCAACCAGAGTACATTCGAAACAGTTGTATAAGCATCAATATTAGAAATCGCCTTAAGATTAACAAAATATGCGTTATGTATTTTCAATATAATGTCAGAATAAACAAAAAAAATCATTTATACCAGTTCCAACATTGAAACCTTCATATTGTATCTAGTTGATTTTCTCGCATCTCTATATGCTATATTGGGATAGAAAAAGCTTAAGTTCATTATACATCACTGGACCATATTTGAGTACATCTGCAAGGCTAGATGCTGGTCATACACGCACGGCGATGTTACCACTACCAACACAGGCAAGCATTATTTTTATTTTACGGATATATACACTACACTTCATTGAATGATCACAGCATTTACCAAGAACTCCATGTAACATACACATAAAAAAATGATATATTTTATTGAAATTAAATAAAATAACAAAAAAATATTATTATTGGCGGTACCGCTTATTATTTTACTTTTTATTTATCAGTGTTGAATTAAATAGATAACTGTATTTGAATGAAAGGAATCTTTGTATGGAAATGATTGTAACTAGGTATGATGGCAGGCAGGCTTGTGGAATTCGTAAACCGCACCGCGTATGCGGCCGGTGTAATTGCCGGTGTTATTTAATTCTAGTGCGGATGTTGGCACATTGGCGTACAGTGCACCAGAGGATGAGTATTCGCAAAAAGTAAATTTAATTCGAAATCCCGATAAATTTACAGCGACAAAAAGTTAGTTTTTTTTTTCAAATTTGGCACTATCGATTAATTTTAGTCTTTGAGTCTTATTAAAGAAGTATGATGCTGTGTAAATAGATTTTTTCAAATACTAAGACTGGATCATTTAATCCGTGGTGAGGATTTTAGAAGTAAACTTATATTCATTTAATTCTGCCAAAAGGTGAAAAATCTAAAACGATTTATCTACAGGAAAAATGCAATCTCAATATATACGACAATAAATTTCAATCCCAATAAAATTAGTTTAATTAATCGCAAAAGATGGGGTATTAGAAATATTTTTATTTATTTATTTACTCAACTCATTCGATTCAAATCTACAACAGCTTTGTCTTAGTAATTATATAATAAATAAACTAGCAGCTAGCTGCCAATAGAAATTATAAATATATCAAATTATAGTTTAATACAGTTGAACCATTACAAAACAAAGTTCAATGGAGTTAATTTTATTGCGGTGGTAAGAAGAATCGAGTGAATTTTATTTAGTCTGGAATCTAGTTTGTTTTAAATTACACATTTTTTGAATTTGTACCGTGACATTACAGAAATATTCATTTAATTATTACGCATATATTCATATAATAATAACACATTGCATATAAAAAAGCTCAATAATTTAAATTTCAAAACCAGTTAGATATTTAGCAAATAAAATTATGTAAGTTAACGATAAAAAGAAGCATGGGTGCTTCAGATCCAGAGATTGTGGAATCGATTTCAACATCTGCTGAATTTAAAAAAAAATCAAAAAATCTAGAACGGAGTTATTACCTAAACAATTCCCAAAAACAAAAATAATTTGTCAAGAATATCTTCACAATGCGGAAATCCATAAACTCCAGTTTCAGAGTGGAAATCTTCACACGTGAAAAGTGTATTAACGGAATTGATTTTTCTATTGGTTTAAATAGGCTTCGGCAACCAATCCGCGGGATACCAAGTGATCCATAATATCAATTGACGGGAACGTCTTCCTAACAGCCATATTTTGACTGACTTTGGCTCATTTTGAGTCACTAACAACAAATATTAAGACACTTATACTATATGGATACTTCTTCAAAATGTTCTACTTAAAATTTTGGCCTAGATTTACTTTGGGAATATACCAAACATTAGTAGTAATCAAGCCCTACTAAACTGTTTGTTGTGCATCATTGATTGATACATTACACAAATAAAAATCCTGGTTTATTCAGAAGTTTTTAATAAATAAAATAACTTAATTCAAAAAAAGCCTAAGTACCCAGCAATGTATTTTTATCTCCATAATTATAATTTTTTCTTCCCGTATTATGTTTATTAATTCATGTACGTATTTTTTGTCGCGTGTATTGAAGAACACGTGAAAACGTAATATATTAAAAGGCGTAGTCCAAAATACACTTTTTGCGCATACGATCTGTAGTAATTATGTCGACAACGTGTTCATAAAAATCAAATTGAAATTAGTCGAACAAAAAATTATGCGAGCATCGAAGTAATTCCCTCCTATTAAAGTTAATGCTTTACGTAACATTAAAAACACGAACAGATGTGTTGCCATTCACTATCAAAGAAGTTATGTAATACTTTAATGCCGTATTGAGTGCAGTTTACAAAATACCTGAGATTTGTTGCCACAAAAAATGTTGCCGCATTCACGGTCGATTCGGACTGATCATTCGGCCATGTCGGTCAGAAATTCCCATACGAAACGGTCATTTTTTAAGTACGATCTACCGAGCAATGCTCTCTGTTCTCGCAAATGATTAAGCGTGAGATGTTGCTATGCCTCTAATACAGCATACCTCGATTAAATAATTACAATTTAATTAATCTCATTGCATTAATTCGTTTTTAATTAATTCATTTCTCAAGTAAGACTTTGTTTCGTAACATTAGAATGACATGGTTTTATTCGTTTTTTTTTACCACTCACGTGTGTATGTTCAAAGTATAATTTCACATAAATTATAAAAATAAAAACATGAACCTTTTATTGATTGTTGGTGTAAATATATGTCTATATTTGTTTATTTAAATCATTAAACACAACAATGGCAACGTATCCTATGTCAATTATTTTAATTACATATATACGTTACATTGAATAATAAAAATATTAAAAATATTAGTTTCCTAATAGCCAGGAGGTAAGCTTTGAATCCGGAGACTGCGGGCTCGATTTCCACATCTTCTGGATTTTGAAAAATCCAAAAATACAAGACTGAATGCTCATTGGTTGAGGAATTGCCCGATGATCAATTCTCATTATCAAAATAATCTTTCAAAACAGGTATTCACATTGTGGAAATCTATATACTCTCATTTGGGAGTGGACATATTCAAATCCAAATGCTCGACTTTCAGAATGGACATATGAATTTTATTTGGTTAAAAAAAATAATAAACCATTTTAAATCTCATTGAATTAGGTATCATATTATTAATATATTACATGTAATATTTTACCAAATCCACTTCGTACGTGGAGCATATGGATAGGTATAACAATGACCCTAGAAACGGTGTATATGGACCTTCGTTTTGTAAAGAATTTCACGAGAATTGATTGACAGCCAACTGCGTAACCCGTTCTGCATCCGATTCTGCTTTATGTTAAAGCGCGCACGTTAGTGATTAAAAACTATTAAGAAAGAATTCTGTCTGTAGGCAGGATTTTATATAGGCTAATATACTAATAATTAGATGACACTCGAATCAATATTTTTGCGTTATATATTTTAAAAATGTTAGTTTTTAACCAAAAAATAGTTGAGCTTTTATCTCAATCTTTAAATCAATTTCTATCTGCACACGTGTTAAAATTATGAAGACGATGTTTTTTATAAAATATAAAACAACGCCGTTCTTAAATATCAGCATATTATTTAAATAAATTGGCTGAAATTATGCAGTAATCATCTTGTGATAGATTCATTTAAAAGCTTTCGCATTTTTACAAAAACAAAGAAAAAAATCGGCCATCACTAAGAGGTTTTTTTTAAGCTAAAGTAATACATCTTTCAACCGGAAGTCTCGATGGCTGACTGTAGTATTTTACACCCCTCATAAAATCTGATGATAAAGAAAAAACGTCATATCCGTTCTAAATTCTGGAACAGACGTTTTCACTCACATTTTCGTGGAAATTTATTTTTGTTTTATTTATTTTCATAATATAAAAGTGAGAGGAATTCGGTGTTTACCACGTGTTTATGACTTCTTTCGTTGATTTTTTTTTACGCAGGTTTGTTTGAAAAGGAAACATGCAATCAATCACAAAGCTGCTAAGAGGGAACTCAAAAAGCTCATTAATATACAAATGTTTACTCTTTTATACACAGTTACAGATACGTTATAACATACAGCTTTATAAATAAGTCTATTTTTTTATCTTTAACAACAGATTTTAACCCTTTATATGCTGAGTAACGATACATCACTGTTAAACGTAACAGAGAAAAATGCTAAAAACGATATTTTTGCGTATTTTAGTCAAGTTTTTTTAATGTTATAGAAAATGAAAGTTAGTGTGTTAAATTCTTTAACTACTAAGCAATGATATACTGAATAGTGATAACAGCGGGAAATACTAAGAAGTGTGCATTCTTTACGTATTATTTCAATAAATAAAAAAGCAGTAAGCTTGGGATGTGGAAAAACAAAATATCCTTTTGATACGAAATAATTACAAATAGAATAACTTATTGCTGGGATTTTTGAATTTGACAAACATTTTAGAAGCCGAAGAGTTAAAAATAAAACTTTTTTTTTCAAATTGTTATAAAAATAGTTTTTTTTACAGCAATGAAAAAATTTTTAATAGGATTTTCTAGGATTTTCAAAAATATCAAGGATAATGGATAAAATGGACAATGGGATAAAAAGTGTAATTTTATGGCAGAACTGATTCCGTTATGTGTTTGTAAGATACGTAGCAATTCCATATAAAAATCTATTTGAACTTTACTTACTTACTTATGAAGCCTATTAGAGCAAATTTTAAAAGGCATAAACTATTTTTCATTTCTTTTGCAAATAACAAAGCACGCCGTGTTACACTCGCAAAAGACTCCTCCGTGATTTTATCGTCACTATTAACCGACGTATAGCAGACCACTACAACGCGGCAGAATCTTTGGTATATGTTAAAATGATTGACAGTATAGTGTGTAAGTGTAGAAAGAAAAATGAAGATATCAATCACAATGTTTGGCAGTGTAATCTCTATGACACTACAAGATTAGGCCTATTAAAAAAATAGATTTCAGTTTCAACCGCCTTTTTCAATGAAGGTTTTGTAATAGTCTTAACATATTGCTTCAAGTGTGCAGGTTTTTAATTTTGAAACAAATATGAACTAAATGTTAATGTAAATTATGTTCGTTGTTTTTTATTAAAATATATCAACTATTTAATGTTATATCGAAACTGTGTTGTAAAAGTACCGTGCTATACGAGGTCAGGGTGTATTCAAAACTGATTTCCTGATATCGAGTCGGATTGAGATTATAAAATGAAAATAAACTACAATATCGAATTTTCGACATGTATTTATAATCTCGCACGGCTTTTCCTGTAAGGTAAAAAATTTGAAAAGTGTTAGATGTTTTGTTTTGATAAAATTTGACCGCATTATTATAATTACTTTGGTGTATTATTTTTACCCAAAAAATAACATACACTTACATGATATTATAAATGTACTAATGTCAAGCTGTATATTGTGCACGCTATGTGGTATTTATCATGCCAACTTAACAAATATTCTGTCAGCGGTTAAACTACAAAATACTAAATGGGAAACTCTAACGTTAATTATTACATGTGTCAGGTGAACATTAAATATAGGAAAATGTCGTCTCTGTTTTTATATTCCTAAACCATTTTGGCGGAACTTAGCTATTTTGAAGAAGGAGAGCGCTTTTTAATTAATTCTATTTTTTATATTATCAAATTATTAAATTATTTTTATTGATTTATTATAATTATGATATTATCTCCGCGATAGTCAAAAGATGAACGTGTACGCTCTGTATCCTGGGACTGCGGACTTGATTTCCACATTAGCCTGGTTAAAAATATGAAAATGCAAGACTATCCTACGATTGTATTGAGTAATTGTCTTACAATTGATTCTTCTGAAAAATGCTCAACTAAAACGTCTTCACATTACTGAGATCTATATAATCCATTGTTATTTCAACGTGGACATGGCAAACAAATATATTATTTATTAAATGTATATTGAGTATTCAAAGCTTTCTTATTGGGTCAAATAATAGGTTGGTGGTTGAACGTCAATAACAACTGGAATATCAAAGAATAGTCCGGGCAGCTTTTTGCTACCCTAAAAAACATGAAAAAATAATACATAATATGACTAGATGAGACACGAGAGTCATTACAAACTTACCAAAAGTTAGAACGACACTTACTATACCACTGAAAATATTACACGCCCAATAGTAAGCTCCAGTGTTTTAATATTTGTAATTTTTTTGGAAAGCAATCGATTTTGTATTAATAATAAGTGAAAATTTTTATTAATTTTTTATATTTTCTTTTCTAAATATAACAGCATAGACTATTTAAATAATACGTTTTTAATTATTGGTATGTCGATCAGAATTACTGCAGATTCATTTTATATGTTAGCATAAATACCTCAGTGTATGAGTATACTAAATATATTAAAATAAAAACAGATTTAATAGTATTGCTTACAGGGGACAGATTAAAAGTTTCAAATCCTGGAAAAGTTTCGTTTTAACAAATATACCTACCTCTATTACAACCGAAGAAGACATAGTTCGAATAGAAATCATGCGCATTCTATAGAACATTATTTATAATCCTTAAGAAACCTTTTCTCTCTGAAACATTCCTGTTATTTTAATTATGATATTCGGGGCATTGCGACTTGTATTAAATATTATTACACGTCGAAAATAGGGCGAATATTTCATTTTTCTTATAAAAAGACGTCCATCATGTTCAGGCGCCTTCGAAAGTACAAAATCTAGACGGCGTGACCAAGAAGGCCACAAATAATTCTAAAGCCATTTCATAAAAATATTTACACCACATAAAATTAATATAATATAATTAGGTTTACGTCGCTTTACCTCTTAAAATGCAGTGTTGTTACTTGTATAAGAAAATTATAAAAAAACACGATGGTTGAAACAGACTGTACGTAATACGTGTCAACACTTCCACCAAAAACGTCATGCTATACTCCGAATAATAAATTAATTGACGTTAATGTTAACATAAAAAAATACTTGGCGTTCAGCATGAATCTCGGGGGGCGCATAAAACTTATTTCAATATGTTAAGTTATGCATGAACATATTACTAAATATTTTTTTCGTTCAAATTATTCCGAATTCACGTGAAGGTGGTAGCAGTTAGCATTTTACGAGGAAGAAGGATATGCTTTTGAATAATTTATCTCGCTGGAAATTTCATGACAGAAAACGCGAACAGTTTAACATTTATTTTTAAAATGAAAAAATGCGTAGGACTTTTTTTAATGCGCGAACTTGTCTGAAATATATCTGAGCTTTTAAGCTCGGTAAGCTAAAATGTTTTTTCATAATATGCCATTTTTCAAACGTTTTCATTTTTCTCTGTTTCGTTTTAAATCCTTTCTGCGTATTCAGCGTTTCAATTTTCGGAGATATTAAATGCAAAACAGATGGCGGCCAGTCTTCAAGTATTATATAAGAAGGATCCCTCATCCTACCTGAAAAACATTGAATATTTTAAATAACACTGGTTAGGATATTTTTGTTTTATTTAGGATAACCAGCTGTTGGAAGAATATCTGAAACCATTATTGGCGAATAAATCTTCCACCCAAAATACAGAAAAAATTCGTAGGTTCACATCTCAAAAAATATTTTGCTCAAAATTAATATCGAAAAAACTATATAACTGGATATTTAACGATCTCATAATAAAAACTTTGGATTATAGTAAAAGGCTAAAACTTTCTGTGAGTATTGTAAAACACTACCTAGTATAGGAAGCATTCGTTTGCAAAAAAAACTTTAATTACTATATTTTCAGTTGAGCGATTAATTGATAAACAATTTACCTCAAAAATAAAAACTACACTGTGTTCAGATCTATATGCTCTACATTCTGAGAGTCAAATGTGCTTAAAAATATCTAATATACCATGTAAAATAGTAAGCCGTTGTTATAAGTTCTTAAGTTATATATCGTAATACATTTTACTGAACTTTATGCGTCCCTCCAGTGGGCGAGAAGTGTGAGGACATGGTTCAGTGCTGGTGATTTCTGGGTTCATTCACCAGAAAAGTTGTAGGTCTGTATGAATTCTTCTTCTTCTTCCATGTTCGCTCCCTAAGTGGAGCATATGGACACCACGTG
>JAGVSQ010006243.1:0-16621 GCA_022683975.1 Rhyacophila evoluta
AGTCAAAACCGTCATTTTCCGACTTATCGCCTTTTGCCAGCAATACGACGATATAGCATGTTAACTATTCATTTTTATCATAAATAGCATAGGAAGTGGACCATTCTCAAAATGTACCACTTCCTATTGCATTTGAATAAGAGCAGCATCGCCTGCATAATAGTCATGACTTAAGGGTTTAGGCCAGTGGTTTCCTATTTGAATATGAAAAAATTGAAAAATTAAAAAAAAAAATGTATAAGCTAAATAAACAAAATTGCGTAATTTTTATGACCATCTTCATATGTCTCCTTAAAATAAAACTTATCCAAGGTTGAAAACCGCTGGTCTAAGATTTATATTTATTGATAATATATCAAATCGATTTCGTACCAGATAGTTGTGTGTAGATAATCTTACGTTGATACCGACCCAGTAGCTACTTTCTATTTTCATAGCCTCAAATTAATGAAAAGATCCAAAAATTTGGCAACACTGACAGTCACTTATTTTAAAATATAACCTATAAAAACTCTTTTGAATTTTTACTCCGGAATATCAAGATTAATACTTCGTAACAATGAAGTCTTACTCAGAAAAACTACAAGATCTGGCAGTAGAATTAATAAAAATTGAGGCTCTCAAATTTGGAAATTTCAAAATGAAAAGTGGTGTTGATTCCCCAGTTTATTTTGACTTACGAGTAATCATCAGCCACCCAACTCTTTTGGTAAAGTTTTAACTTAAATTATTATCGTAGATTATAGGTATATACTCATTTTTATAGCCTGCTTGAATACACAAAAATACTTGTGATACCATCAGAAGACTGTAAGCAATTGTTGTCCATATGGTGATTTCCTCAATACCCAGACTAGGCGACATAATCGATAATATGCTAATAACAAAATTGTAACTTGTAACGATAATCAGAAAATCTTTTGAAAGTTACCAGTGATAATGATTTTTTTAGAGCTGTACAAATAAGTTAATTTTTTAAAATTCCCAACACTTGTAGATCACTCTTTCTAGTGATAAAAAATATTTTCTCTCACGACCTGGATTATTCGGCTGTTAGCCACTTATCTCTGTTGTAGTTGGTTTAATCCATTTCAGCATTCAGGGATGCATTAAACCTGTGTTGACAAACTTTTCCGTCCATTAGTTCAATCTGTCCACTTAATGAAAGCTATTGATCAAAAGCTCTCTAATAAAAAAAACCCAATTGATTGTTGAAGAAAAAAATATTAAAATATTAGAGTACCAATAGAAAAAAATATTCCTGTCTGAACTACCTCAAAAAAAGAATGGTTCCGGTGAATGGAAGTCCTGTATATCGCGGTCCATTATATTGAGGTTCTACTGCACAATCAAATCGACAATTTCTTTCTTTTATATCTGTTCTAAATGTTAAGAAAATAGATCTACACAATTATTAATTAATTAAACCGGAGACTTATCTCAACGATGCCTTTGATAAAAAAACGTACATGTAATGACTATTCTTGTTTTTCAATTCTTAATTATTTTTGCAGGAGCAAGTTTCAGATCTTCTTTTAGAACTAATTTCTGACACAAAGTATGAGCAGTTGTGCGGAGTTCCCTATACTGCACTTCCAATTGCAACAGTCTTATCCGTGAAGACAAAACTGCCTATGCTTATACGAAGAAAAGAAGCCAAGAGCTATGGCACAAAGAAACTGATCGAAGGACAGTTTAAAACTAACGACAGATGCATAATTATTGAAGACGTGATAACATCTGGATCTAGCGTGCTAGAAACGGCAAAAGATCTTTTATCAGAAGGACTTATTGTTATGGATGCCTTCGTAATATTAGATAGGCAACAGGGTGGGTTAGAAAATCTAAACCGCAACAGAATCAATGTCAAATCACTGTTTACGATGATGGATCTCATGAAAATTTTGTTGAAGATGGGTACAATAAACCAGGCTTATTATGATTCAATCGAGGAATATTTGAAGAAATCACAGTCGAAGACAATCGATATCGTTAATTCAGGTATGGTTTCTTCCGTAGCTCTTGCAAATGCAGATAAATTTGTCAACTTACAGATTATAAATACATGGATGAAAAAAAATTACCTTCAAAAATATAATAGGTACAGTGGATTGCCTAATACTAACAAAAAATAAAACAGGTAAATCTTTTTTATATCTTGGATGCAGTTTAATGCTATGGACTGCATTAGTATTTAATCTTTGTATATTGCTTCAGGTATCACTAAAAACACAACTGACCGAACTAAAATGACTTTCGAAGAGAGATCAAAGCTCGCTGTAAATGCGGTTGCAAAACGAATATTCAATATCATGGTCGAAAAGAAAACCAACTTATGTGTTGCCGCCGATGTAACAAATTGTGCTGACATAATCAAAATGCTGGACACGTTAGGCCCTCACATTTGTGTGTTTAAAACTCATGTAGACATTGTCGAAGAATTCAACACAAGATTTATCGAGGATCTTACGGCTTTAGCCAAAAAACATAATGTTGTCCTGATGGAAGATAGAAAATACGGCGACATTGGTAACACTGTGTCGCTACAATGCTCAAGCGGAGTTTACAACGTCGGAGATTGGGCTGATCTGGTGACAGTTGTACCCCTATCGGGACCGGGTGTCATCAAAGGAATCAAGCAAGCTTTGGGCGACAGACCCCGAGGAATCTTTCTCGTTGTAGAAATGAGCTCAGAGGTATACAACTTTTTTTATGTAAAACTTTTTAAAGCGATCCATAGTATACATAAATCAGGTAATGGAAACATCATACTTGCTTTCCTGTCAATTTAAAACAATGATTTAATGCAATGCATTTCTATTATACAATATCAGAAAAGAACCTCAAATTATAATATATATGTCTGTCGCTCAACATTAAAAGTTAGGATTTACTCAGTAGAACTGCATTTTATAGTGGCGGAATAATTATATCTAGTTAAAAATGTTATCTTAGTGTTTGTAAAAGTGTATTCTTTGCCAATAAAGTTTGTCAGCTGCATAAATTGAAAAATATGGGTTAAGATGGTTTTACGAATTGAGTGATTGGTTGTCACATTCTGAAAATATGTACGCTTCACATTCGTAGCAGACATGGTTGTGGCAAATTTTGGCAATCAGTTGGATCTATCAATACGATGGCTTAAACTGCAAAGCAGCTCTAAATCCATCCATAGCCGAAAAACAGACTTTGATGCAATTTTATTCAGCTTAGATTTTTCTATTGCACACATAACGCCCAAAATGAAAAAAAAAAAAGAATTTGGTCGAATTTGAAAATCTTGGATTTTTGGAATTTCAGATTTTTAAGTTGATAATTGGGGTTTGCTCATTTATTTTAGCTCGCATAATATAAATTTGTAATTCACTAACACTAATAATTATACAGCATGTAAGTAAATTTCAAACATAATGAATGTTTAAAAAAATTATATTTTTAGGGTAATCTTATAACGGATCATTACAAAGATGGCGCGTTCAAAATGGCTGAGGATGAATCAAACATAGTTGCAGGCGTAGTCTGTCAAACGAAAGGACTCTTACAGTCTCCCGGTTTGCTGCAACTGACTCCAGGAGTGCAATTTGCCAACAAAGGAGACGGACTGGGCCAGCAGTACTGCTCTCCTGAAGATGTGATGATTTTAAAAGGCGCCGATATTGCTGTTGTGGGGCGTGGCATCATAAAAGCCGAAGATCCTATCAAGGCTGCTATATCATACAAGGAAAAACTTTGGCAATCTTATGAAAAGAGACTGGAATAGCATTATTTATTCAAAAACTGATACTACGTATTATCCAATGCATTTTTGCATCTTAAGAAATAGTGACCTTGTCAATAGTGTTAAAATACTACAATTAGATATAGGTCTGCCCTCCAAAAGCAAAAAAAGAACAAAAATATATGTGAATGATGGGCAAAAGCTTCAAAAATTAAATTCAATATGGTGCTAGAATTTGGAAATTGACCTTAATTAAATATAAGCCCATCTACTGTAACTTTCATAACCAATCAAATAAATGCATGTTAATCAAATCATAAAACTGTAAAAATGTCAATTCATTAAAATGAATATAGCCTAAGTATAAATTATATAAAACAATAAACATACCCCTACGTATTATAGCTCATATCCTCGTTATATACACGTATCAACTTCTTAAAATTTGATATTGTAAATCCACAATTATTCATTCGGTGCTAAATACAAATAACATTCCAATACCTTTTTAGAATTGTACGTGCAAAACAGTGTACACCATGTGTCCTTATGTTAAAAAAAATAATAAGCCTTATCGGTGGCTCCATTATCATTAATTATTGTAGAAAGCAACATTTTCATATGAGAGAAATTAATACATTAACTGAAGGTGACGAGAATATCCACCAATATTTTAGGCAGCTGTCTCTAGCCTGAAGATGTCAAGCTCAAATAAGATGCATTTTACGTCTTGTCTAATGATTTAACTGTACAATAAAAAAATAACTAGACAAGATGGTGATGATAACTCTAAATGCCTATCTTATAACACTTATTTTCCAAAACACAATAATAAAATTAATCCTAACCTAAATCTGCTTTTTACAACATTCCCTAATTGTGATTAATTGTTTGATCTGAAAAATGTCAAAAGAGGCTGTAAATTTAACAATAAGTTTTTCTGTAAATTAATTGTAACATTTTTTATAAATAATAAAGACACTTTGTTATAAAAAGATTCTAATTATTTATTAAGTACATACACCTTAGCAAGTTTTAATTGGTTTATAAATAATATGCAGAATACACGTAGATATTGAATAGAGAGTCCACAAAATAGTATGACATTTAAGACTAGTAAATAAACTTTCAGAAATAGGATCATCTTGATACCGTTACGAATTATTTACATTATTTGCCATAAATACTGTGCGGTTTTTCACGTTGGCTAGATAAGCTAATGATCATAACAGACAAGTCGACAAACATAATGCAGACTCCTGCATATTTTGAATACTGCAACTATCCACTTAAGCCCAATTCATTTATACTTTCTGGGTAACATGATGCATATTGTGTAACAAAAAGAAACTACGTGGGAATGTTTATATTATAAAATCAACATTTACTTGTATTTTATCACTATAATATTGCTTTAAGAATAGAAAAAAAGGATAGACAATATTCTTGATTGTGCATTCTGTTCTTATTACACAAAACATAAATAAGACATGATGGAAGTGGAGATTCATTTTTTAATGTTTATGGTACATATCAAAGATTTCAAATAATAGATTAAGCTTAAAATAATACTTTTATGGGGTAAATATTCAAATTATGAATGTCCATATTAACAATAATACGACAAAAATAAACCTTCAAAAGCACTTTACAATAATTGGAATGAAGGAAAAATTTCTGAAAAGGGCAATCAACATTTACAAACTAAAAAAAAATAACCATAGAATCATTTACAATAAAATTATTGAATTAAGTAGTAATTAAATTATAGTAATTTGATAAAAAAAAAAAGATTTTAAACATAATGGCAAGAAACAAATTATTTTTAAAGCGCAATTTTCAACCAAAAGCGCCTAATTAAATTAACTGTATTTAACATAAATATTGACTGATTCAGACCACGTTATAATAAGGATATTATACTATAACCATGGTAGAATTGAAGTGACCCATAAACCTAAATGATAAATGAGAAGCATATAAATCTCTTAACATATCATCACACTGAGGAGGTTCACACTGTAGCAAAATATAGTTTTTTTATGTGAGACAAACCATGCTACATTATTTTCATATAACTTTACATCAGCATAAATTTGCAAATAAAAAATCTAATTTGGAAATTTCCTGTGTATAATTTTCACAATGGTGTTTCATTTAAACTAATTCTTTGTGTTTAATTTCATAGGAGCCGCCTTATATCAACTTAAAACATACATCACAGAACAAAAAATATTAATTAAAGGTTTATATAAAATTTTAAGACTTAATACATAATGAGCATAATATCTACATAACAATCTACAATAATAGGATTTCTTATTTTGTCATAATAATAAAATAACTATATGGAATGCAAGTTTTCGATCAGACTTCATAATGAACAAAATTTACTCATTTTCAAATAGATGATTTAAATTACATTCACTGAATGCCGTATGCAATGCTAGTATGTATGTATGGCGAGCTACCAGCTCTAAAAAGGTTAAGTTTGATAGCATCAATTAGAATAAGATTCACATTTCGATTATATTTGTAAGAGGCATTGCTAAATAGTTTCAATTCAACATTGCATCAGTTGAAAACAACAAGTAGAAAATTACAATAACTGTTAGCTCTTTACACTATCCAAATTCATGTATAACAATAAAATTTGAGATACTATTAATATTTTTTTCTAGATAAAGCATTTAAAACTATCTATTTTTATTCATTATGTTTCGTACTAATGCAACTGTTATCACTTTAGATCCAATAACTGAATGAATGAAGACCTAACAATCCTTATGAATAATCATTTTAAATATACTTATACCATAATTGACCGAAATGGTGATTTTTTTTAATGTACATTTATCATGTGCTTCATTTTAAGTACACTTTTAGATACATACGGTGAATCGATTGCATATATTAATTCAGCCTTATGATTTTAAATATTCCGATCGATCAACAGGTCCTGAGGTAGCTACCAATAATTTCAATTAGAAATCACTGAACTAACAAAAGAAATAACTACAACAATGCTATCTATTGCATGTCGGAGACGACACTCATGGTAGTTGTGTCGGCAAGTATTGTCTGAAACTGTAAAGTTTCATCAAGATCATTCGATAGACGAGCAACAGTGTTGTCTAGATCCACATCGTATGTAACCATCACTTCCTTTTGTTGGAGGGAATCTAAGAGGGTTTTTAGGACTCGCTGAAAAAGAGAAAAAATTTAATCAAATTCAAAATGAGTTTATCATATCATCTTCCCATATAATGATGATAAACATTATTTTCCACTTCTAATTTTGACAAAATTTTACTTCCTATACCTAAAATAGAATATTGCCATGCTACAACAGCTCACAGAAATAAATGCCAGGTCGAACTAAGATTTTATAGCCTGCCAGACTACAAGTATCACATAGCCACAAAGTAATATTTTTTTATATAAAAACTAAAGATTAAATATTGTGTTTTTGGAAGGCTAAGTGAAACACTAATATTTAAACATTTGCTTCGCCAAATTTCTCGATATTCAATTTTTCTAAAACAAAGTCACATAAAAAGACAACCATTTATACTCTTTAATATAAATATACCCCTGTTCAACTCTGGTCAAGATTCTAAATCATTGTTATTAACAATAAATAAGAACAATTTGAAACATGTTAATTATTTCTAAAATAATCTGTCAAGATGTCTTAATATTGCGAAAATCCATATACTCCTCTTTGGAGTGGATGACTTCACACTGTGTAGATTCTTATGCTCCACTTTGGAAGCGAACATGGTATAAATAAAAAAAAAAAAATATTTCTAACAGTGTGTAAGAGCTAAAAATACTCACAGTGGATTCTTTGAAGGTACTTATATCAGCAAAGGATTTATCTTCATCTGGAAAATGAGTGCAGAGGCTTTTAAGTTTTCCTTGCCCTTTCTCATTCCATATTTTCATCTCTTCATCGTCTTTTATAAACTCGGAACATATTCTAGTAAACAATAAGACATACTGGATTAAATACTGTGAAATTTAAGATCCAAGAATATTTATAAACATGAAATTATTACATTTATAAAGTTTTTTTTTAAAAGCTTAAGTTACCATTTATTTAGTTTTATCAGTATATTAAGTTTATCGTATATTCTAGAAATCCTATATTACTTTTAAAATACTTTTTTTCCACTTCCGCAAATTATTTTTATATTGGCTGTTTTAGATGAATCGCAATTTTAACTTCCTACAGTATCCAGAATATTTCCTAGTTCTTTCATCAACTCTTACTGTCCGGTGGTGGATAGTGAATGACCATTACTATATTTCCAAATATACCTATTGCAAAATCTTCATACTTTATGCACTCCCCAAACCATGAAATAAAAATATTGATCAATGTCAACAGAAATAATTATTTCGTTTTAAATTAATCTAGGACTGGAACATTCATATGTGTGTAACGGTAGCGTCTATCAATCATTTATGAATGATATTATACATCTCCAAAGGAAAGAGAGGGAGTATTCAAAGTGGTTGCATCAGTCGGTACCTGGATATGTCGTCTCTTTTGTTTCTCTATTATTTTTGCATTTATTGCACTAATTTTATGTTATTTGACTTTTAATGCATGATAAAATGATTTTTATAGCAAATTACAATAATTGATGTAGAAGATTTTGCATAATTTGAATTTCAAACATATTTTTTTTCTGGACACTTTCAGCTGTATCTAAAGGGATAGGAAGGCAATTGTTAATCTATTCATTATTATCTAAAATTTGAAATCAATATTCTGGTAGATAATATTTTAGGAACTAGCATCTTAGGTTATACCATGTCGAGCACTGTAAGTATTATATATTAGGCTATAAGACTTTCAAATTCCAAAAATTTGGCTCTTTCGCCGATAGAAAAAACAGGAGTGTGTCACCTCTTGATTCGAAGTCTGGATGCTTCATCCCCATGGAGGAGTGTGAGAGAAGCGATAGTCTCCGTCTGTCCAGGCTCAGAGCAGGCCAACAGCAGTGCCTTTCTAGGGACGCTCACCGAACACCGTAGTGCTGATCCCACTGCCAACACTCCACACCGTGGTGTCACGACCACATCACTGGCAAGACTTCGGTATTTCCCTAAGAGAAAATTGTAAACAAAACCGATTATGACTATTTAAATGATTGTTTTATCGAGATTGAGTAATCCAGAATCAGAAAAATTGGGAAAATCAATTAAGAAAATTCATACTATCTTTACTAATAAAAAAATCACTCACATTTAAGGTCAATGTTTATAAGAACGAAACCGGGAGCCGTGCCTCTATTCCAAATGGTAAAGAAAATGTCCTTAGTAACTCCGGAGTCATTAAGCGATCCGAGTGGCAAACCTTGCGCCCCTCCATGACGAAATACCCCATCTCGGAATACCAGAGTGGATTGACCGCCAAAGCCATGCAATGGTGCCTAGAATAATACCAAAAAAACATTCTTGAATCAAATATAATACAAAATCATAATGATTGTGTATGATTATAATTTTGTCATACAATTATACTATGGATGCAACGATTAATACTCTACCAAGTCATTTCTCTTATCATCCTATTCCCATAACGTCATACCATCGTATCTATAACATCCACCATAATAACTATTTTCAATGCTCAAGATTTGGCTATAAACATTCATTCAGTGACATAATTTTCTATTACACAGTAGCATCATCTATAGTATGTTTTAAACAAGCAACACTTAATTTTGATATTCAGTTTGTGTAGCTGTGAATCATAGACATGCTACAACACGTCATTTGCACATAAAATATATATGAATGTCTTTAGATTAATTCTGTATATATAATATGTACTTAAAATAAGACTGACCTAACAGTGCGTGAGTTACGTAGAAAATCTTTTACCTTATAAAGTATCTTAGACTTGTCCTTCCTATCAGCACTGACAGTAGAGCTGTACCTTTTAGTGAGACGCAACACCCCACAGTGTCCACCGTATCTCACTGGTTTAAATTCAACTCGTAGCGACCGACACTCCTGAGGTTGGAGAGAAAATGCCAACGTTGTGACGGGCCCGTTATCAGAAAGAACCTGCAAGTTATTAAGTGAGTTACATTTTCACACTGTGTCATATATGAACTTCTTCAATGTGAAGATAATATATGACACTTTACACTACAATCCGTAACAAATTTTACTATAAATCAATGGTAATTTTCTATACTGCCTCTTTAAAAGAAAATCCAAGTGAAACCAGAGAGAGCATGATCGACTGGCTTTGTAATGATACCATCTTATTACCGAGTAGCCTACTGGGTAATTCAGAAGGCCATTCTTCCACTTTCTGAATAGAAGATGGAGAACTCACAATCACAAATTCTGAAACAACAATAAACAAAGTCTTACCTTAAATCCTTCCCCAATCAAGGTCACAATGGCTCTCAGTTTACGGTTGTCAGATGGATTTTTCAAAGTGATGTCTTGTGCCTGTGTACTGCCAACCTTGAGCGAACCCCATGACAATTCGGTCTTGGTACATTTCACCACCATTTCCTGTAAAGAAAAGAAGAATATTTTATATTATACGCATATTGGATATATTTAAAAACTAAAAGCAACAGTTGATTTACTTGTGTGGGTACCTCTCGCAAAAGTATTAATATATTTTGAGGTTTTAAACCCTTCTAATGCTGATGGTACAAATCCTATTATTATCTTATGTGAAACTTCTAAAATATAAGTCCAAAAACAGGGGTCAATTAATAAAAAATATGAAATCAAAGAGAAACTAAGTAATTCTATGTGAATACTTACACTACAATAATTAATATAATTTATGGGAATCTATTTTAAACCCATTAAGTATATTTCAAAACTGCTACATAAAAAAAAAAACATGGGCATAATTTTCAAAAATAAAATCAATTGAGGTGTTCCCTAAGCTGCATAAATTATTTTTACTGTACACCACGCCATCCGTATACATATAGCCTGATAATACCCAAAAGCAAAACCTGCATCTTGAAAACCAATCAATATGAAAAAGAGTACACATAAAAGAATTTCCCCCGATATAAACGATATGTATGAAATAGAAATTATAAATTTGAATCATTAATTAAGTGAATGTGAACCAATATTCCTTTCAATCTAGAAATCAATTCAATATTAATAAAGCCATATAAGTGAGATTTATCATTCTCATATTAAAATTTTTAGTTTTTTATGTGAAAAGACCATCTGTCTATGGGATGCAAATACATCATTATATAATTATGTATGTAACTATAGCAACCCACTGTTGATTGTAAGAAGCCAGATTTATTTTAATTTCTAACTAATTATTTATGCTTTGTATGTGATTAACAATAGGAATGCTAGAAAAACAAACATAAAGGTATTTTTAATTATAATTGAGGTATGTATAAAATTTAGTGTTAGGAGACAAAGATAATAGGCGAACCACAATCATTTTGCAAAATGAATACTAAGAAATCATATTGTGACAGCAATGAATGCATTATGCAAAATGATGAATGCGGTGATTTAAAAGACGCAATCAAAACGATGTTGTCGGAATTAAAAAAGGATTCCAATTTCGATGGAGCCAAAACGGTTTTGGAGTTTGTTCACGATACTCACGAAGCCCACGTCCATTCGACTTTTGAGTTCACAAATTCAAACGAATGTCAAATGAAAGAACAACTCATTGAAACAAAATCGTTGATGGGAAAGATAAACAAAAGTCTCGGGAATGACTCTTTATTTCAAAATAACGAAAACATCCATGTGAATTGTTTAGCTATAACAAACATGTCAGATTCTGTTTGTGAAAAGGAATTACCTTATAAAATTATTACTGGTGAACAGAGCATGGAAAGTAAACTTAAAGAGACCAGAGATCTTATGGAACGCATTATGCTAGTGCCAACTGATGATTCAGAACCTCCACACGAAGATAATTCTACTTCAGGCAGCAAAAATTCTATTTGTAAAACAATAGTAAATGACAAAATACGTGAAACAGAAGGCATTTTGAAATATATAAAAGGGGCAATTGGTACATATCCTTGTGAAAGACCAGTTCACGTAGATTTAAAAGAAGATTTGCAAGAAGACAATTTGAATAATTCCGTTACCGTGGCAAAGAAAATTAAACAAACTGAAAGATTGCTGAATAGCATAAACTCTAGTATCACCATGCCAACGCAAACTGTTGAAAATAAAATTACATCAACAGAAATACAAGATGACAGGAGTGTGAAAGATAATACAACATTAAATTTAGATAATATAACAGAAGACATAAATTGTTTTATAAAAGACGATATCAGCACTAAAATTCAATCAATTGAGAATCTTTTACAAGAAGTTAAAATGTCTTTACAAGCTTCAAAAGTGTCAAAAGAAGAATATGAAAAGTGCATTAACATTTCAGATATGAAAAAACATCATAATGAATCGTGTGACTCTAATGATAAAAATGTTGCCATACCAGAAAAAAATATTACAAACATGGATGATGATCTTATAAACAATTCATCAAAAGAAATAAATAATGTTTTATTGAATTCTGGCGAGATATTACATCCAATGTCGACCAGTAATGATGATTCGTCTACACCGGGATCGGAAGATATCAAAATAGATTCAAGCACAAGTGCTTTGGAAGAAAAAAAACATTCAATCGATATATTACATGAGTCTGTTCGAAAGTCTATTAAACAAAATAGAGACTTATTGAATGAAGCTCAGAATGTTTTATATAAAAATGATAATAATAAAAAATTGGTAGAGGTCATAGAAAACGGCCAACCGTTAAGTGAAGTAATCTGTACCGAAACTGACGATCAAATTATAAAATTTGAGGAAGTTGATGAGATAAAGCCTAAAGAAGATGATGAAATAAAAAGCGAATGTAGCGATGAGAAGTCAGCTATATCAAGAATTTCGCGTGGACCTGCAATGACAAAGGAATTCATAGTGAAACTATGCAAACAGCAAAATTTATATACAACTCCATATCTGAATGATATTTTGTATTTACATTTTAAGGTGAGATTAATCAAATACAGTTGGCTCTCGATTTATGGGTAAAGATGTTAAAAATATTCACCAAAACCTTATAACGATTAAAAATATTACAAATTACGAAATGATATTAATTTTTTTATCTTTCACTGCACATATTAACCAACATGAAATAACTCATGCCAAAATATAATATTTTAACTTTTAGGGCTTCTCCAAAATCGAAAACTTGGAAGAGTACACAGGCTTGAAATGTTTGTTCCTGGAGAACAATGGAATTCAACGCATCGAAGGATTGTGTACGCAGTCGGAACTGAAGTGCCTCTATCTGCATTATAATCTAATAAAGAGGATGGAAAACCTTGGCGGATGCCCGCAGCTGGATACTTTGAACCTTGACCACAACCAGGTTTCCAAAATAGACAACCTGCACAATGTACCGATGCTGCAGACGCTGAGTATTTCGCACAATTTTATCAGCACCGTCGGTGAGAATAAAAATAAATATGTTTTTAAACTATAAACATAACCACCTATTATACGTATTTATAATTTTAATCATAGATAGTGCAGGGACACTTCGATATCAATCTCATCAAGCTGACATAATGTATTTGCAACAATAATGACCCATGTCCAAATCGTGGCCTGCAGGCCATATGTGGCCCAATTTAAGATTCTGTCAGACCATTTTCAGTTTTCGAACTTACTATACATTTTGCATTTTGCTATTGATAAAATAAAAACAAATTCCGTGTAATATTTATACGTGTGGCCCATAAAAAACTTGCAATATTTTATCTGGCACATCAAATGATTTCAGTTAGACATCCTTAATTTAAGATATTAATTTATTTTAATATAATAAAACATATTCTTATAGTTGCTTTCTTCTTTTAATATAGTAAAAATTCTTTATCTTTACAGTTGATATTCAGAACTTGGTGGAATGTAAGCATCTATCTGTATTGGATTTGTCATATAACCGCATTGAAGATCCTCTGATATTGGATGTCCTTGCCGACATACCAGAATTAAAAGGTATATTTTCAATACATAAACCACAATTAAATATGCAATTAGTTTTGGATGTATTAGTTATTTTATATTATGAATATAATTTTACTGATGTGATGTACAGTGAAATGAGAGATTGAATTCTCAATAATGAGTCTATTGTTTTGCAGTGCTGGTTTTGACTGGAAATTCAGTAATAAGAAATATCCCTGCATACAGAAAGACAGTCACCCTGCGAATCAAATCTCTACTGAATTTAGATAATAGACCTGTATTCCCAAGGGACAGAGCGTGTGCAGAGGCATGGCAAAGAGGCGGACTCGATGAAGAGACAGCCGAACGGAACCGCTGGATCAAGCGGGAGCAACAGAAAGTCATGGACTCCGTGAATTATTTAATTAAGATGAGAAATGAAAAACGAGCGGAAAAGGCGGTGAAAGAAAATGATGATAGGATTGAGGTACCTTTATTTAATTCTTTGAGGTTTTTTAATTTATAATCCATAATAATTCTACATTTTAATGTATCAATATTTACTCTAGACCTAACTAGTTTATTAAAGAAAATCATGTATAAAAAGTGATGTTAGCAGGTTCTAGAAGATCTATCTCATCTTATGTTTGTGAATGTATATTTTTTCAAGGTATCGAATATTGATGATGTATGTGAAGAAAATTCGGAAATCACTGAGGAGACGGCGATGGACAAGAGTGATTCGAAGGATACTGAATCATCCGACGACTCATCCAATGAGTCAGATGGCGATACCAATGATACAAACAATGAAGTGAAACTGCCATGGAGAAGTAATAAAATCACTTGGTCCGAGACAACAAAGAGCAATCGATTGATTCAGGAAATCGAAAGTGACAGCTCCGATACGGATGAATCATTCTCAAATAATACAACTAAAGCATCAGAGTTGCAATTGATTGCAAATCTATTAAAGAGTTCTAATGAAACATCACCAGAAATAATAAAAGGTGATGGAATATCTACCCACAGTAAACCTAGTATTGTAGAAATTGATAACAATCCAATATGTGGTACGAAAACACCAAATATTTCTGAAATAGAACCGGAAAGTAAAGCAGAAAATGATGGTGAATACATTATTGAGTCCACACATACTAGTTCTAATGAAAAATCAACAGAAATACAAAAATATGATGAAATATGTACACATAATAAATTGAATATCATTGAAATTGACAATGATCCAACGTATGGTACAAAAACATCGAAAATTTCTGAAGTGGAACTGGAAAGTGTAACTGAAAATGATGATGAATATAATATAGAATCCACAGATACTGACAGTATCAGTTTGATTGTCTCAAATAGTCTACATATTGTTGAAATAAATCAACAATCTAATGATGCTTGGATTGAGGCAAAAAATAATCAATCCTCTAAAGAGAGCAGTGATGCAGGAGATAACAAAGAAAATCAAAACTTGAAATACAACAAAGAACAAGAAGCGATGCTGTATGAAACCAAAAGGCTCGCCATGGAAATCTGCAGTGACATTATGAGCACAGCCGTAAGAAATGTGGAAAAGTGCTCCGTAAGTGAAGTGAGTGTTGTGCGTCGCATCGAGGCGCTGGATGATGGACGGAATGTGTCATATGTTGAAGCAAAGTCAACAAAGAATGATTTGGAATGTTTATCTGACGTACTTAAAGTCGTACTAGAGGACACTCAGGAGACAGATCTTACAAAAATGATAGATGATAGAATGGACAATGTTGACTCTGCTGCATACCATGTGGATGTTTCTATTCCAGGTAATATCGGTATATTCAACTTACTAACTTTTGTATATATAATAAATAAACAGCTTTAGTGCAAAACAACTGAAAGTCCAACAGTGGATATATTAGTTTGACTGACAGCTTGTTTAATATGCGTAACTAGAGCTTCAGAGATACACACATAGTAAGTACAGTAGAACCTCGATATAACGTACTAAGAGGAAGTCTGTTATATCGAGATTTTACTGTATTATAGTTTAAAATAATATAAAGTGTTGATCTACTAAATTAATATACATAATTTGAATAGATGCTAATCATTATTTATTCCAGTAAATTAAAAATGAACGGTACGTGTTATCTGGGTTCTAATATTGTTACTAATCAAAATTGATATAATTTTCCTTGATTCAGATATAAAGCAGTACAATGAAAATAATCAAATAGTACCGGTAAACTTCTTCAATACTGATAATCAAATCTATGAAGATAATGATTTCGAATTCGACATGGACAGTGAAATCTTTGCCGCAATTATGGATCCAGATATACAGAAAATTGATCCAATGCTAAATAGATTTGACGGGATACAGAGTGACCTTTTGGATAAATACAGGAAGGCCGTTGAGAAAAAGAGAGTAAAAACTGTTCCCTCGTCCGGGTCATTCATTCATGAGTGCTCCACCTGTTCATTTGAGAGGAATAGAACTGAAATGGACGACTGGATGTTTTTCCAGCGGTGGAATATGGAAAACCACCCGGCAAATTTTGTCGATGTTTTGTTGGACTCGAATGCTTCTGAAATAGGGATTCAGGATGTAGAACAGACCGTTTTCGACATTATCAAAGCTAATAGGACAGATATGGATGAGTTTTTCGGTAGCGAGAATATCAGCGAGGTTTTGGAGCAAAATTACATAGAAATCGGTACCGACCACAAGCCACAAATGTTTTTACGCAATATCATTTTGCAGTGACTAATAATAAATGTATTTTTTGCACTTGTCTCTTTGAGTTTATAATTATCATATCTTAAGTATAAACTAGGTTCGAGAAAATTGCTTTTGTTTAAAAAGTTCTTATACGAAACCATGCTTATCAAAAATGA
>JAGVSQ010006244.1:0-16620 GCA_022683975.1 Rhyacophila evoluta
CAGTGATCTCACATATGGAAGTTTACCAGTTTTAAATAATTTAGAATTCATATATTTGTTTTGATAGTATTATATTTAACTTTTAACTTTCTGACGTCTTTAAATCACCTTAAATATAAATAATGCATTAGATGGTTCCGTATTCTGTTTCTTAAATCACTAAATCAAATTATTTAAAAAAATAATTATACTATGTTTGCTCCTAAAGTGAAGCATAGGTATCTACAGTTTGAAGATATCTTCTCCAAAAATAGAGCATATGGATCTCCGCAATGTGAAGATGTCTTGACAAATAATATTTCATCATAATTGGTTGTCAAACAATTTCTCAACCCAATGGGAATCTGGTCCTGTTTTTTTGGATTGTCTTAAAATCTGGCAGATATGGGAATCTAACCTGCACATGCTAATCTCTACATTACTTGGGAGACTAAGTAGATCACAATTGGCTAATATCTTATATTTTATTGTCTACACATAATATTTATAGTGACTAGGTGGCTAATAATTATTGGTCACTGGTATGAATCCAATAGCTGCATTAAGGTTAAATGTATTTTTTATCTGTATTTAGATATAGGGCATAAGGTACATGTTGAGCAAATGTATGTTATGCAATAGAGTAAAAGTTGTTATATCAGGTGTCTAATGCGAGGTATGTCCTTTTTAGATGTAGTGTATTATCGATTATCCATGCTAATGCTAGGGAGTATGAGCCAGGATAATTGAAAAACAATTTATTATTATTGAAGAATTATTTTCAGTCGGCCAACCCAAATTGCTCCATGGGCTCTCATGCTATCTTAAAATTTTACTTTCCTTCAAGATTTTGGTTCATCTTGTTTTTTGAAGCTCTAGCGCCATTACTTTTTTTTACTTCCTTCCAGTAATTGTTATTTTTGTAACTTTTGTATGTATGCATTATTGTATAACTTCCTTTACAGACTTATGATTTTTCGCGTGAAGTAATGTTAAAAGGTATAAATGAACACGTTTTTGACACGGATAATCTCAAGCCGAATAACTCACACCCAAATCATTGAGTTACACTGTTTATCCAATCTGACTAATCTTGAAAAAGTCTGCTGAAATTGGAGCGGATGTGTTGGACAATCTTTAGAAAAATTGTGTGATAAACTGCGCAACTTCTTTGCATGTTATATTACCGCGTAGTCACCGTTAGGTAGCTCCTGACGAACTGAACACGTACACGTAATATTAAAGAATTTCCCACAAATCAAATATTGTAGATAAAATGTTAATATCAATGTCTAAATAAATATTTGAATTTGCACAGGATGCTCGTGCTATTTAAACGATAATAAATAAACAGTTGAAGTGGAACCTGAATAGAATAATATCGATGTCACTTGGCAGTATTTCACAACAGAAAGATATTTTGAGATGGAAAACTAATAAAATTCAAAGTCGGTTTATAAGTTTAGATTTATCAGCTTATTTAGCATCTTTCAACAGGATGACGAAAATATGCATATTGAAGATAACAATTTTATTTCACCCCACAACCTAGCCGATACCATTGAACAGCAGTCCACAATATTTTGTCTTCAAACCAACGTTTTCTCCAAAATATCGCAGAAAATCACAAGAAAAAATGTTCATACACAAAAATTACATTTGACACTTTACGAGACTCTCCACTTTTTAGTAATAAGAAAATGAAAAACATTATATCTCTTAAGATGTCAACATTTTTTCATGACCTTTAAATTGTATTCTTATCGGCTGTGGAAAGGAAAAGGACGTAAATCTCAATTTTTCAAAATAGCTCCAACTCGATTATCAGAATGCATACAACTCAATACACATTCTATCAAAAGGATGTAAGCTGAAAATACCTATTTTGTGTCTAAATTTAGCTTTTAAGTTTGAAAAAAGGATGTAATATGAAATTTGCAACCAGGAAAAGGGGCTTCTGCTTAATCAATTTTATTGAATTAATATCATATTGAGCAAATAAAACACTAGTTTAAGTCTTCATGCACTTCAAGGCTTAGCCAATGTAATGTTTTAACTTTGGCTCAAAATCGTCAAATAAAACATTTTTTGTGCCTCCTGTAAAATTTGTTCTATGTGGGTTACATCCTTTTTCCTGTCTACAGTCGTTATGTAAATATGATATCGACTGTAAAATGCTTTAAGTTGTCGAATGCCACTATAGCGACGACATAGTACATTTTTCTTCTATCTTTGACAGTGTGGCAAAGGTTGCAGAGCACTACTATACATTTTAAAATTTACCAATTTTTTTACAAAAATAATCTGATATGTCTGCCCTCTATACATGTATACTGTAAATTTCTTCATTCGAAGTACATAAACAATTTATTATCATACATCTTTTCTTGATCTTCCCGTTTACAACGGATAATAGTATCAACTTTTTAATACTACCCTGATAAATGAAGAACCAAATGCAAATGCTTTTAGTGCAAACTTGTTGAGCATACACAAAATAACAATAAAGGTTTAATATAAGAAAAGAAACAAAGCAGTTTTGTGTTTATTCATTTTATTCTTATTACCTATTAGCCTTTGAATGTCTTGTACATTGAATAAATCCAAACATGAAGTCAAAGCTAATTGGGTTTGTCGCCGTTAAAAAAATATTACTGTTCCAGAAAAGCAGTCAACACAAAACTATCATTTACAATAGTTAAAATATTAACTTAGCATCAATACTGAATAGCCATTCACCAAAGATGCCATTTGAATGAACATTATCAACATATTTACAAAGAAGAGGTGATACTCTTTCAAACAACAAATTAATTATTAACGCTATAGAGACGACAGCACTCGCAGGTACCATTATAATAACTATACAATGTTTTAGTTATACAAATTGACTTTAAAAATGTCAAATGGTTTGAATATGAGATACAGACGAATCAATTTTGATTAAAAATTGGCATTTCTAGAAAAAATAAATCACAAAAGCTAACATAATCATTAAACATCTCTAGTCGGGTTGGAAAAAAAATACAAGATAATTATAAAATATACAAATTTACAGTTTTCATAACGATTTATTATTCACTTTGGATAAACATAATTTATAGATACACGTTTTTAATTAATACATTTTAAAGCCGGCATTTCGCAATTACAAAGTGATTTTGCAAATAACTTCCGGCAGATTAATAATTCCATTTGATGAACAGTTTTATGTATTCGATTACAAAACAATTGCTACTTTGTACTAAAAATTAATTAGAATTTTTACTGCCACCCGCAAAAGCCCAGAAAACTAATAGATTACGAGAAATAAAATGGGAAAAAAATAAATCATTTCTTAGTAAAGACATTTTCAAAAAAAATCTATAAAAAATGGCATAAGTAAATGCGATGTGATGTTTTATAGTAAATACTAGGAATCAGTATTATGATTAATTATTCAAATATTGCAAAATTTTCTCTAATAGTCAAAATACAAATATTTCAAAAAAGAAAAGATCTTATATTACATTGTTACGACAAATAAATATGAAAAATTATAATAAGTCGTTCGTATTTCGTATTTAGAAATCTACACATCTACGTGTTTAGTTTTTCTCAAACGTCAGGTATAGCAGGATTGCCCAGGGAGTGAAATGAGCCAACATCTGAATAAGATAGGAACTGTACCAAACATTTTTGAATAGGCGTAGAAAACTGAAGTAGATGCGCTACAAAAATAGTGTACATACATAACTAAGTATTACAAGAGTCAGATGAATGTAATTACTGGCAATAATAAATTGCCAGCCTATACTTGAAAATAATTCTACAGTATTACCCTCACTATTCACGGTTTCCACATTCACGATTAATATATTTTTATGTCACAACTAAAACCACAGCTATCAATCGAGATATAATAAGTAATTATGAGAATATTCTCGCTGCCTAATCTGTATGATAAAATGAATAACTATAAAAATATTTAAGTAAATTTCCATTGAGCGTGCACCAGTAGAAAAAATCAATTTCAAAAATATTGAAAAGAAAAATAAATGGTTTAAAATTTTTTCTTTCCAATTTGTGGAATAAGTTCCCTTTGGAAAATACCCCCCTGAATTACATCAATCATTAAATATGAATTTCAAATAAAAATTACTTATTTTGTAAGATGCACGGTAACTCAAAACATTAATTGGCTGTCCAAATCAATTAATGTTACGTGCATTAAAAACGAGTCTAGTTTTGAATATTTTGCACACTTCGATTGCCATGAATAGTGAAGTACGAATGTTCAGGATCAAATTATACGTTATGTTGCATTTGAAACAGTCCAGATGAGAAAATATTGAATATTTTTACCGCCGAGAGGAGTAAAGACGTGTAATGAATTATTATGCTATTCCTAATATCAATAAGTTTGAATCAACATCAACGTACATCCCTGTGCAGTCGACAAGAGATCTTAAGATCTAATAACGATTACCCAAAAGTCTATTCAATATACTCACAATAGTCATTCATTCACACTCAATAACACAAATATACTTCTTAAATGAATTATCGATCACATCACAGAAAATAAATGTTTTTTTTTTTTACATGTCATATCGTACCGTATTTTTCAATCCACAGGCGAGTCTCCAAACCCACCAAGTCAAACGCAGAACAACCGATAGGTTATTGAGATTTTAATTATATTAAAAAAGGATTTTAACTGGGGAAAACCTTGATAAATAATAAATATTAATTACATCCTACTAAACAGTAAAAGTTCAAGTAGGTCCTCGTGTTAAATTGAGAACCCTGAGCTTAGTCGATTTGTGCCCATTCGAAAGAATGTCGCTTTAGAATGATATGTAAATAATTATTGTGTTAAACACAAATGCCGCCTTCTTGTTTAGCAACTGAAATATAATCATTTCGTCTTTGGCCTTCAGGTTTTGAAATACAACACGCAATCAATAATGTGGATTAATTTAGGACTGCCAAAACTCGTAGACCAATAAATAAATTCGTGTCTATTTACTAAACCACTGTTCAGGATAGTGACAGATTGTACTGTCATTAAAATCAAGATGTAGCAATCGCAACTGTTAAACCTATTAAATTATTATTGGTGCTGACCATGCAATATTTCGAAGTTATGTTAAAGGTCTTCCCACAGTTTGCAGTTAAAGTCGAAATGGTACAAATTTAAGTGTAATATCCATTAATTCCACCTAGAAGTGATATATTAATCAGTTTAGTCAGTTTGTTCACAAAAATGACGATGGTGAAGAACCATTACCACATTTCTAATCTTGCAAACAAAGTATTTAGGACTGTGTAACCAATGGGTTGGGTAATTGTGGTTGACAACCAACCAATCATTGTAAAAAAAACCAAATCGAAAAAGTATAATTAATAATAACTATATAAGAAAAAAAAATGTCTAAAAATTCACATAGAGCATTTTAAAACCCAAAAGCCAAAGATAAACTGGTTTCATCCTTATATAGGTAGGTGAAGAAAATTGAAGCACAAAAATTGTTCAAAAAAAGTGTCGAAACAATATTTTCTGCGGTAGCACAAAATAGTCTATTTATTAAATCTAGGGAGCGATAGTTCTGTAAACTGGGCGGAGCAACATTTGGTAATTTAGTTTGAATCGGCAGTCTGGCGCCGGGACAAAAGCTTTAAAGCTTCTGCGATAATGATTCCGCATCCCGCCTCCGCCCTCGGCGCGGCTCTGTTAAACATTTTTATTAAATATAAATTAGTAAGAACGCGATTCAATTTGGCAACAGAACATTATGGACCTCGCTTATCTTTGCATTCGCTGCTGACCGTCAACCTGGAAAATGAAACACACATTATAACTCATTTGGAAAAAAAATTGATACTATTCTATTTCGATGTTGATATCATTTGACAAATGGACTATTTATTGTTGCAAAAATTGTGATACTACAACTGCAAAACTGTCTGAAGAACATTCAAACAAAAAGTTTTATCAACTATTCTTCACTATTTCTATCAGTGGCAATGAGCATCTACAGGCTTGTGTGAAAACAGTAAAACATAAGTAACATAAAAGATGCTGTCATACCACAACACATATGTTGGCCACTTTTCTAATTCAATTATGTTGTAGTAGAAAAATATGTTTTCTTCGACTGCATTGCAGCAATGAAAGGGGCTTTCTATAACAGTGCTCTGCAACCTTTGAGTCACGAGACAATGCTGGGTGTGCCGTGGCACAATTCTCCAATATCAGAAAAATATGAGATATGTTGCCGTACCGGCAGAATTTCTTTATTTTTTGTCTTGTGGTGTCGCAAAATTTTGGAAAAAACGTTAAGTGTGCCGTGAAGGATAAAAGGTTATGGAGCACTATTCTATTGCATCACTTTAACGGCAGAAGATGGTGTAAAAGTTTTTACTATTCAACATTAGAGACAATTATTAACACATATAATTCTATACGCTAGAATGCATACAGATAAAAGAGTGAGTTTCGCTAATAATACAGATGAAAAAGATTTTGTGCAATGTTACTAGTAATTAAGTTGTTTCTCAAAGTAAGCATGCTAATTAATCATTCAACAGTGAATCTCTATTGATGAAGCTGTAAGCAAATATTTACCGTGGCGGGGAATTGCATACAAGGAGCGTGTCGGGCGTCTGGGGGTGTGCCTCCACAATGCTGCGGAGGCATGTTGGCAGATACTGACGCGTTAGGACTGCCGTTGGAGTGCGAAAGAGACAGCGGATGTGAATTGGCATTGTTTGTGGTGGTGTTGGCGGGGCTAGC
This sequence comes from Rhyacophila evoluta, assembly GCA_022683975.1. Lineage (NCBI taxonomy): Eukaryota > Metazoa > Arthropoda > Insecta > Trichoptera > Rhyacophilidae > Rhyacophila > Rhyacophila evoluta. Next base: position 6,758 of record JAGVSQ010006244.1, read on the forward strand.
GGCTGTTGTCATCCGGCTGAACGCAGCAAGGGCGTCGGGGAAGTTTGGAGGCGTCGCAGGAGTGTTGCAGGGTGTCATCAACTGCTGCAAGACATATTCATAATTTTAATAGATTTCCTAGACCAAAAGAAAACACTAAATAGAAATCTGAATCACATTGAAATTATTCTATAGTTTATTTCACAGAAATTTGCTTGAGGATTACACTCTTGTTTTGAATCACCTATATACGGACATTGTTTGATCAAGACATGTACATAAAATTGATGTATTCTGCATCCTGTAGAAATTCATTTGATACATTTTTTTTGTTTTATTGGTACAATTGATGTACCTTGACATTGGTAACCACATTGAATATTTACTTTATTGTTGGCTATTAAAAAAAATTCACATGCTATGGAGTGCTCAGTTTTTTTTATTTGTGAGAACAATGAAATGGAGAATCTGCATTAAATTTTGGTTTAAGAATGGAATAATATGTAGCACCATTTTGGAAATGTTTAAAGTTGCTTTTGGTGGGTTTTTTTTATGAATACAAGGGCATTTACAAATTTTATCTTTTGAAAGACACAACTTTTTTCCTAAAAATTTAAGTCAGTTCATTTTTTATGAAGGTACCATAGTACTAATAATATCAAGTAATTAATTACCACACTTTAAGTATAGAATTCATCCGTGCTAACAAACTACAATTATATCACTCACTTTATCAATGTAGAGCACAATCATTTTGCTAAGATAATACACAAAATAATAATTTTTAACATTTGTTTCTCCTTTAGTAACATAAGATATGGAATGTAGTTTTAAAAGGTTTATATTATTATAAATATTTTGATCATCATGGTAAATTTGGTTCTATTTAAGTAACGAGAAAATCTGCGTACAGAATTTCAAAATTCATTTTGTAAAGGGAACCTCCAAAATGACGTCTGTATAATGAAGCTGACATCAACTCTAAAAAAAGGAAAAATTTAATGCCAATGAGGCATGAGATGTTTTTCAAAAATCGACTTTGTATTCTTCGAAATAGCCATTTTTAGAATCCATTGATTTTTTGAAGATCGACAATTAGCCATGTTATCAATCAATTACAGCCATGTTCCGCAAATACAAAACTGGTGCTTCTGATTAAGAACGATTAACAAGCTCATATATGCTTATTCACTGAACCATGTAAAGTAACATAAACCAATTAATAACACGGACAAAAAATTTGAATAAATATTTTTGTCTTTGTGTAGTAATAAAAAATAGGTCAAATGTTTATAGTACATAGTGTTACGTTTATAGTATGCATTATCTATTTAGATTCAGCAAACAAACTAACAAAACATTAAGTGAAATATGATATATGCAATTTACTTGATATGTTACTATAATTGCACACTTTACACTATTTGGTTGTGATAGAATTATCATGCATCTGCCAAAAGAAATGAGTCAATTTAAAACAAAACTAAAGATAACATATTATTATCAGTAAGATGATATTAACCTGTCCGAAATGGGGCGCTGCAATTCCATTTGCTCCTGTGGGGATGGCTACTTCTTGGAAAAATATTGACAATGCGGTCTGAAAACAAAAAAAAAGCATTTCGATAACGACTCAAATCATACAAGAGTATTTAAAATTCATAATGCTCTGTCTAAACTACTACGGTAGTTAAGTTAATTTAAATAAATTTATAAATTCACTTCCATATAATCAATATTTGGAGCAGACAGTTAAAAAAAATAATTTAGCTAACATGTAAAGTGTTGTCATCAGTCAAATCAGTCATCAGCCAGAGTGCTTTTATTTGAGTGTATGCAAATGTTGTCACAAGTAATCTATCCTTATCAAAAATGACATATATATCTTGATGAAGTACACACCAATGTTCTGATTGCTGATGCTTTCGAAACAAGCAGGTACTCATACAATCATTAACACTTAGTATCAAAAAAGGCTATTGGGGTATTTCGGAAATATTACCATAAAATATTTAGGTGTATGTATGTCTTTTATGAAAAATGCAAACTAGTATAGTATATTTTATAATTAAGCAAAAATATCTTCTAGTAGTTTAATTAAAAATTAAAAGTGTCAAGAGGTATATGAGAACTTGAATGTAGGCATGCTAATTTGAAATATTCGGAAGACATGATCATAATACTAATTGAAATGAAATTATATATTTTTTGCTATTACTATGTACTTTTTAACCTGTTTTTAAATAACTAGTAGTCAAATGATTTTAGACACACTATCGCTCTCATTATAGGGCTTCAGCGCTCACAGGGAGGCGCCACTGCCTACTTTGGGAGCCTATGGTCTAGATGTGAAACTTTCCCATGCACAGTGGTACCTTGGTATACATCAACTTTGGAATAAGTCCAACATGGAGCCATTCTAACTTGGAATACGTCCTGCTTCAACATGAAAAAATTTGTTTAGTATACATCCTTCATTCCAGCTTCTTGGACTTAGACCAAACATGTATACCATACAAAATTATCACTGTATCCTATTAATGTATAATATGACAATAACAATAGGATTTTTCTCAGGGGAAAGAATTAATCATTTTTTCTTTATTTCTAATGGGAAAAGCTCTTTGGTTTATGTCCTGTTTGAATCTGGAATGGAATAAGGATGTATAACGGTTTCCACCGTATTGGTAATGAGTTTTATAATGATTTGTAAGTTTAGTTGAAATTAAAGAAAAAAACTCCTGAGAATTCATATTACAATTGCAAAGAGAGTGAGGTTTCTAAAGGGATAATAGTGAGCAAAGTATGATTTAATTTTTTTTATACATTTTAGCATGATCAATATCAAGTAGCAGAAAATGGTTTGCAAATTTAGTTGAATCATGGAAATTATACCAACTCTTATCATCAGACGACAGTGCTAGATCTTCCAATCTGGTGTATGGCAGATGGCAGTTTGTTATAAGATGTAATATATAGGGTAATGCATAAAATCAAACTAGACATGTAGGCATTACATACATAGGTATTTTATCTCATTTCTGATTATATCAAAAACATTCACAGATAACCTACTAATCTTTTCAATAATTTCTATGAATTTTCTCTTTATTATATTCAAAATAACAGACTATTTAATTTTTGATAATTAATGAATAAATATTATTATATATTTTCTATTTATCAGATTACATGAAAAAAATTCTTAGTATAAAGATCTCATTAATAATTTTCGGTTATGTTGTCGTGTTAGGTCTTAAATTGAAATCAATGAATGTTTATCATTGACGCTGATGCACAATAATACATTATTTTATTACAAATCATCAAATTTGAATGACGTATCGTGCCTATTGTTTATTTTGATTATGTCGTATAAAGCAAGTTGTCAATAATAAAGGTTTGTTGACGTTTTCCCGGATTTTCTAGTAAAAAGATTATGTAAACATAATAAATAATATTATGAGTACTCAGTATGCAGATTAGAAACTAGGTTAGGGATACAGGGGGCATATTTCGGGGCATTGTATCAATATTTCATCAGTTCTCGTATTCTGACCTTGTGGCTTAAAAAATCTGGGGTCAATACACATTGCTAAAAGTGTTGACAAACACAGCAGATTTGTGGGAATTGTATGATTAATGTAAACAAAGACGACCAGATTTTGAGAAAATATTGAAATAGATATCTCCGTGAGACAAAAGTAATAGTTAAAAATAAACAACATTTCCGTACAACACACAAAATCGTAAATTTCGATGTCCTTGCAAAACGTTATGACAAAATTGGAGCATCTATCCTTTTCGAACGCACTAGGATGTGCGCATAGAACGAGCTAGCACTATACGATTACAAAACCACCGCAAGGAAGGAAGCAGCCATTTCATGACCAATGTTTGTTTACAATATGTAGAAGGAACCGAATTACCTCAAATTGCCAATGTGCAGCTTGCAATAATTGTTTTGCTTGATCTCTAGCACATCCGGCAGCTAGAACGAATTGGTTAATCATAACTTGTTCACGGAGTGTCGTATCCATTTTAGATTTATTTTATTTATTATTTTCACAGCAAAATTTTATCCTCGACAACTCTACGTAGTGTTTTTATTCTGTAAACAGTGTTACCACATTGCGTAGTCCAGTCCACTAGAAGATTCCCGAATACAGATTTTGGAATGAGACAATTTATATCATGGACACCCAGTTGGTTATAATATATATAAAGATAAGCACATGACCATTATAATATACACATTTTTTAGATTTTTACAATCGTAAAACCAAAGATAAATCACGCGATAGAATAACAAACTGTACACTCAAACATCGATAAATTTTATAAAGGATTACGATTTGTAATACTTGATTGATAGATTTTTCGAAATGTTTGAAAATTATTTTTACTAAGAATAAAACAAAAGCCTAGAAATAAATGACATTTTGACAAATAATGACTAAAATAAAAATTATAATTAATGAATTTATATAGTATTGTGTATAAGTTAAAAATAGTGAATATACTGTAACACTTATACAGATAATTCCCATTGTAATTTGCACAAAAAAAAGTTTTCTGCGGATACATATTATTTAATAATTTTTCACATAAATTGGTATGGTAAACGTTCTTGATTATGTCTTTAGCAAATATCAATGAAATTAAAAAGTCCTCTTGTAAGGCATGAAGGTTTTTAATAACATTTTAATGAGTTGATATTTCTTCTTCAAGGAATATAAAATACTGACACAAGAAATCCCTAATTAAAGCAAGAGGTTTTGTTTGGGTAACATTTTTTTAAATAATATTGCCAGCACTGTCACCCAAATGATAATATTATTGTTTGTGTATGGTAAACTAATTTTATACAGCATAATAAATCCGATACGTTTCAGATTATTTAGCATTTACATTTACTTTGAAAGCATCATCTAATTAAGAAGACAAAAGAAATTTTGAGTTAAGCTAATATAGATGGCCAGTATTATCAACTATTATCAGCCATTGTATTAATCAAAATATTTACCCAATTGACGTATGAACGTTGCCGCGCTAATGAATGTGGTTTGAGTGACGAATATGTCTGCTATTATTTGTAAAGTTAACTTTATTTAAAGATTAGCTCAAATTACATCAAAAAGTATATTTGTATTCAGCAGGTAAGATGAGAAGGAACAGGAGAGAGGTAGCATTCCCCGACAATGGATTTGAAGCTTGGGTATGAGTACTGTCACGAATCTTATATGAATATCTTTTACTGTTAAATTAAAAGAAAAAATATTTGCTTACTGACCTACGCCGCGAGTTTCTTCTCGACGGTATATGTGAACTGGAATTATCGTGCATTTAAAAATATTATCATTCCATTATTATCTTTGATTAAAAATTTAATTAAATACATCTTTGTGAGAGGTCATCCAATTATTATAGCTTTACAAAACTTATGTCGTATGTCATATATTGTGTTAATTCAATTATATTTCAGGGAGGGTATATGAATGCCAAAATAGCAAAACTGGAAGAACAATTCGAAGATAAAGTGGAATCAGAGAAAAATAAAAAGAGCGACATATTTTCTGGAATCTCAATTTTTGTGAATGGTTACACGAAACCCTCTGCAGATGAATTAAAATGTCTAATGTCAGAGCATGGTGGAACTTACCACCACTATTTCAGATCAGGAAGAACCAGTTTCATCATTGCTTCTAATTTACCGGACACAAAGGTAAGTTAGAAGCACATTTGTTTAAAATTACTGATACATTGACCTTTACAGTGTAATGTTATATTAGATTTCTTTATTTCTTATGTTATATTAGTTTGGACATGCATTTTAATTCAGGGAAAGTATTGCTACAATTTTAAGAATTTTGTTTATATTTTTAGGTAAAGAGCTTACCAACAACAAAAATATTGAAACCAGAATGGGTTTCTGATAGCATAAACGCTGGCGTCATTCTTGATTATAAAGACTTTCTTCTTTATGGGAATTTTTCGCGGACTCAACCCCGTTTGAATTTTAGAAATACTAATACTACTGGAATATCCAAAGATCTAACCGTAGTTAATGGTAGTCAAATTTTGAATATTCATAATGATGTGGACAATTTACAACCTCAAGGAAATTATGCTACAGGTAAATAATTTATAAATTTATAGTTGCACTGCTAAAAGATATTTTTTTTTACCATGTTCGCCCTGAAAGTGGAGTATACAGATCTCCACAATGTGAATACATGACTTAACAGATTATTTTTCATGAGATATAGGTATCCACCCCTGCATTTTCAGATTTTTTAAAATTCAGCAGATGTGGGAATTGAAACTGTATTCCATGGATTCAAGGTATGGACACTACCTTTAGGCCAGCGATTCTCAACGTGGGTCCATATGACCTCCTAGGGGGCCACAGAGACCTTCGAGTCTAAGTAGTATATGACAAGTACAGTTGGTCAAATTTGTGTCTTTTATGTTAAAAGTTATGTCAATTTTAAATTTCAGTATTGCGATTATGATATTAATTATCATGATAAACTGCAACAAAATGGAAACTGAGTTCATCATTTATATCAAACATACATTATGTAAAAATAGTGATATTTAATTATCACTGATAGATTTGCTTTCAATATTAACAGCTTAACGCTCGCAATTTTTTGCTGAATTTTCCAGAGTAGTCGGCAAAATTCACGAGAAAATGTGCAAAAAACTGAAATAATATTTTACCATCTCTCGTTAACATTCACAATTAAGCTAAATCATAACTCAGGTATTTATCATAGAAAATAAACATTTGGCGTAAGACTTACATATGAGTCGTCGGTCACCAACTGTCAAGACTCATATATGAGTCCACGGTCGTTAATCTGTTAAAATCTGAAAGTAAATAAAAAAACATTATAATGCAAGAACCGATTATATTTATACTGTTTATTAAGACATAGTATATTTCCTCGTGTGTTTGTTATATGAATCAAGTCCCTGCTGAGATATTTGCACTAACATATATTGGCTTTATATATAGTTAAGTTTTATAAATGGTATGAAATGAGTTCAGGTATTAAAATAAAGATGTGTCTATATGAACATATACTCCGAAAATGAAATTAAAATTTGAGTAAATATTTTATAGATACTCAAAGTATTGCAGAAAAAAAGGAAACTGAAGATATATTCTTGAAAAACAACTTGATTGTACCGAATAATGGAAAACCATGTAATGTAACTCGAACGGCTGTAGATCCTAAGTTTTTATCAGAGTTCTACAACAACTCAAGACTTCATCATATTTCGCAATTAGGTGCAGCTTTTAAGCAGTATGTGAATGAATTGCGAAACTCCAGTAGTCATGAATTTCCATTGCGGGAACTACTGAAAAAGAAAGATATTGAGGTCAGTTTTTGTCAATGATGTTTAATAAATTATCATTTTACAATTACAATTTTTTGAATACCTCTTTTTTCTTGAATGTTTCATGTGGGTATTAATTTTACTTTTTGGAAATGAAGCGGTTAATTGAATTGATAGTTCTGTGAATTTAATTTCAGCATGATATACAAAAATCGCAAGAGGAAAGAGATATTGAGACAACAAATGATAAGATCATAATGCACATAGACATGGATTGTTTCTTTGTATCTGTTGGGTTACGTAACCGACTGCATTTGAAAGGACTGCCAGTTGCAGTGACTCATGCTAAAAACTCTTCAGAGAACAGTAGACCTCGAGAAAAGCGACTTGGAGTTAATCGGCAGACTGAGTTTAATATGTACAGAACAAGGAGAGAAGTAAATTTATATATATTTTTAAATGAATTAGGAATAGTGAAGTATTGTGTAGTCACTGTTAAATTGTAATGAATTTATCTTTTTTTATAACTTCACGTATTGAAAAAAAATACAGTGAATGTTTAGTGTTTATGTTTTAATGGCATTAACAACCAAATAATAAAAAAATGTCTAAAGCCAACTGCACAATTCCAAACCGCCTCAAATTATTTCCTTTTAGCGACTTAACTTTCTATGAATACATTTCAATACTGTCTATCTACTTCTCGAGAAAATGTCTCTGGGGTCGAACGACCACCAGAGATCTATTGAGAGCTTGTAGCATTTACTATGAGAGACTTATAAAACACAAACACTTCAATATCCATTGAATTTTTTTGAATATTCTGAAAATTGTAAAATATTGACCCAAATCAACATAATAACATTTATGTATTTTTTGATCGATTTTGATTTTAATGATAAAGATTTTGAGCTATTAATAAGCCGATCAAAGTTCTGTTATTATATCGAAATTACCTGGTTTTAGTACAAATCCACGACATATGATATGTCTTATAATTACAGAAAAAACGCTTAAAGATTGAAGGAAAGTTAACAGTCGATGATGATGAGGATGAAGAAGTTACATCTCGTATTGATGGCATAACAGATGAGAATGAAAAGTACGGATCAATGAGTGAAATAGCATCATGCTCATATGAAGCCAGGGCTCTGGGGTTACACAATGGGATGTTTATGGGTCCTGCGTTAAGGCTCTGTCCAAATCTAAAAACGATTCCATATGATTTTGAAGGTTATCAGGAAGTTGCGAGAACCTTGTATGATACAGTTGCGCAGTATGTATATTCTGGACATTTTACTTTTTATACTCTAAATTACTGTGGTAAATACTATGGACGGCCATAATTTGAATTATTTACCCTTATTTTGGATTTATAAAAAAAAATATTTGAATTCATGTCTCCATTCCTTCTGTTATATTAAAATTGTGACTATTTGAATAAGCATATTTATTGTCATCAATAACTAAAAGTTATGCCATTTAGTTTTTTTTCAACACTTCAGATTTACATTGGATATTGAAGCAGTTTCTTGTGATGAAATGTATGTAGACTGTACTGAACTTCTGAAAGCTGTAAATCTTTCTCCAATGGAATTTGCCAGCGCCATTCGGCAAGAAATAAAAATGAAAACAGGATGTCCTTGTTCTACTGGCTTTGGAGGAAATCGTTTACAGGTGATAAAATACATATGTATTTTTAACTGTTTTATTTGAATGTGGAAGATGGATATATGTAACGTGAAAAGTTATTTAAACAGATTTTCTTTCTCGGTGCATGCTAAAAAATTTTTACAAATATAGAACTTTTGCTACACAAGAATTAAAGAAACTATAAATTATGAAATCATTGACTAGGTATTAGTTCATATAATAAATCAAATACTTGGATATTTTAATCACTACATTATTCTAGTGTTGTCAAAATCAGTCGGTACCAAACCACATCATATATAAAATTATTTAAAAATAATCTGTTTATCAAATTTTGGCTATTATAAAATTTTTCAAGTTAATTTACAGTAGCTATAATCATGATAGAAGAAAACTCTATCTACACATAAAATGCATTGTGCATAAAAATGAGGTACATTTACTACTTTTGACTTTATATCCATCTCTATTTTAGTTGTGATACTCAATCGTTCTTTGTACTGTAAGTCTAATTAAGCCCGGTGTTATTGTGTATATCCCAATACCATTTTGAATATGTTATAAATTTAGGCTCGACTGGCAACAAAGAAAGCGAAACCAGATGGTCAGTTTTTTATGCAGAAACATCAAGTAAAGGAATATTTTGCGAACATATCTCTCAGTGATTTGCCAGGTAAGCAATGATCGTATACACATCCATTAATGTTGAACTAACTTTTTCACTTATTATATATATATCAGAGAATACCTTTGCTTTCTTTAGCAGTACTAGTTTTCAATTATCATTTTCCATTTTTCTATATTCCGATCGCAATAATCTTGAATTCTAAATTATTTAAAACTGGTAAACTTCCATATGTAAGATCACTGTTAGCGGCCCG
>JAGVSQ010006245.1:0-16618 GCA_022683975.1 Rhyacophila evoluta
ATAAGCATACCATTTAAAAAAGGCGCCAGGGCGTAAAAACGTACCGGTACGTTCACACTCATCAAAGGGTTAATTTATTATTTCTGTTGGCACGCAATATATTAGAATAAATGAAGAACAATCATAAATGTGATGAGACTCATCACACTATTAATCGTAATACTGTGACCATAGAACTCTCCTTGTTTATGGATACAATCATAAGAGGCGGGAATTTTATCTAACTCTATAAAAGAAATCGATGTGCTTATCGACGCCCTTGGTATTCATCATCCAGAAGTTTTACATCTGATAAAGTATATGTATGAAATTTATTAACATATAATATAATTGGCGGATTTCCATATAAGTTATATCACAGAATTTCGAAGAGAAGTAATAAAATATTGAAAATCTAGTATCAATAGAGTATTGGAATATATTTAATGATTGCAAATCAAAAGAACTACCTATATTTAAAAGTAGATCAGGTCGATTGTATAGATTATTTAAAATTCATTTTAGACAAGATTAGCATTAAGCAAAGGAAACAGCTATTTTTTCCATTTTATGTCATGTCATGTCAATAGTTTTTATTTTTAGGTTATGTAAACGATTTTAAGTAATTTTACAGGATGGGAGTGAAGCTGACTTTTTGGAACAAATCTGGTTGAATAGAAAACATATCGCGAAGAAAAAAAGAAATTGGGAGAATATACACAGGAATAGTAAGATAATTGATATTTATTTAATAATGTTTATTTGAATGTTGATTTTTATACTTATACAATATTAATGAAATTTGAAACAAACTAGGTTTTAAGTAAGGATAGAGCGAGATGAATTAGACGATGTCAATTTCTTTCTCATGTATGGACGCTAATTTATTTCAATCAGTGGCGTAGCTACAAATTCAGTGCCCTGGAACAAGTAACATCGCTGCCCCACTATAGTTTATCTTTTTTTGTTTAGCTCTCATGCTACTTTCAATTTTTTTTACTTTCCTCCAGAAATATGATTTTTCGTTTTTTTAGATCTTATTTTTCCTTAAAAATTTTTTAGCCTTTCAAAGAAACAATTTTAGTTTATTTTAAAACAAATTTCTGTAAAATATTGCGGTTGAAAAACGTGGCACCCAGCAAAGGCCCAAAATGACCGTATTCTAAGCTTTGAGAACAGATGCCTGCGGCGGATTCTGGGGATACGGTGGTATGACTTCGATTGAAACGAAAAGATAAGAGAACGGGCCATGCAGCCACTTATCACTGACAAAAAAACACTTATTGCTGAAGTTGCGATGCTGGAACTGACTCGACTGCATATTGCTGATGCTTCAAGAACATTTGAACCTGACCTGCCTATTCTTCAAGCTGATCTGTCAAGCTGGCGTCACGGAAGGCTGCTAAATTAATACTATCTATAGAAATGGGAGAACGCGTGCGGCAGAGGTTTTTGGTGACAGCGTGTGTTGTCCATATGCTCCACTTAGGGAGCAGATATAGAAGAAGAAGTAAAATATTTATTAACAAAACTTATTAAACCTTTATAATTAAATATCACGTTGAACTATAAACATTCATTTATATTAAATTTTACTTGTTAAATGCATATTTGATTTCTCTCTATTGCACTGTACAGATCAACTATACACACATACACACGTGACATATGCACAATGCAGTACACGCACACTATCAACTCGGAATATTAAACATCTGTGTATTACACAATATTGCAAGAAGCTGTATGTATTGCTGACACATGGCAATTTATATCTATTTATAGACACGTAGATATAATATATATGGATATATTTATTTTTTACCATTTCGAGTATATACATCTTTAAAATACAAAAAAATATTTTGAATTTTTTCACGAAAATTAAGCTACAAAAAATTTACATTCAGTCTTTGACTTTACAGCTATGAGATTGTTATCCACTTTCCTTGAGTTCGAGATACACCCTTATCAACCTCGTTAATAATATATTAATATAAAAATAAAAATACTTCTTGCAACGGCCCTGCAAAATAATAATTATTACAAGTACTTTGAGATAGGAGGTATTTCAATGTGATATTAAACATTATCCCCTATTCACCAATATTACTCTCATTGTACTCACAGTCGCGAATTTGTACGTCCACAAATAATAATTACCATAGAAAAAACACACACAGAATTTTGACCTTTATGAATATCACATCAAAGACGTTTTGTTGATTTTACGTAGTATTTAAATCTTTTAATGATTTCATTTAATAACGGAACGTTTTTGATTCAAATTTTAAATAATCATTCGATTATAGTATTTATTGTTAATGGCGTATTGGCTATTTTCGTTTGTATTTTTATTTTGTAGTTACGCCTGTTTGTCGACTGGTTTTTAAAGGGGAAAGTCTTTATGAATCGAATTTGCAGAACAAAAGTGAATATAAAAGGGGAGAGTGGTCGAAGATGGAACAATTAAATGTTTATTCATTCGGTTCGCTGACGAACACGCGTCAAATTGTGATGAGAAAATTACATAGAGTACTTATTTGAGATGAAATCAAATAATAAAGATAATTTAGTGCCACGAGAAGTCAAAGACAGATAAATCAATGATATAATTTGTCTGTATATATTATATCGTCCAAGCGAAGTATTCATTTTGTCCAAATTCCGTTAAAATTACTTTGTCGCTGTAGGAAGAATCTTATATTATTCTTATTTTACATCTACGAATATAGTTTATCACGACGTGCGTAATCTCCCCGGTAGCGTAGAGGTTATTGTATAAAAATGTGTGCTCGATTCCCACATCTGTTTGATATTTAAAAATCCGGAAATGCAGGACTATATGTTCTTTGGGTTGAGCGCTTTTTCGACAACCGATTATCGAGATTTTTTTTTTTTTTAAGACATGTTTTCACATTGCTGACATCGTCGTTGTTAACTAAGCTAACTTTCTTGTTAAAACGAACTAATATGTCAAATATTCATACATTTAAATTATAATTCACTAAAAAATAATGGATAATAATGCAAAATTTCTCTGATTATAAGACACAAAATAATCTTTAATCGCTATTATCTTAATGACAATTTCCTTAACAACGTCGATATACTCCAATTTCAGAGTAGATATCCTCACACTGTACACATCGATATGCTCCACTTTCGGAGTGAACACGGTGAACAAAACAACGAAACAAAACTGGTGGTCGTACGAGTTTCGTTTTAACGGAATTTGACTGTATAAGGAATAATAGTTTTGCCTCACTCTTATTTCGCAAAAAAAAACATTGATTACGGCGTCAGTCAATCAGTAAACGATTGACGTGTATATTAGATAAGAATTAAAGTAATTATTATATAAAGTAAAATTATAATAAAAAAAAAGCAAAGCAGACATTACTAAGCATATTGGCGAATTAATCAAACTGAGTTATAGTCAAACATGGTCATGAGAGTGATATAATTGTTACGTAAGCAACTCCTTGTTATGTATTCACTACAGTATGCACAACTGCATATTGCTATACGCTATACATAGGCTACCAGTGCACGTGATGGTGTTGGTGCATTACCATTGCGATTTAGCCGTATTACATAAGGCGGTACTTCTCAAACTGTTTTGTTTAATGCACTATTTATACCCACTTAAGTATACCGGTTTTAATCGGAACAGCTTAAGAGAGACTGATATCGAGAGGCGACCTACTTCAATTTAAGTATAACATGAGAAAGTGAATACCAATTATTCACGACATTGTTTTGTTTAATGTAACCTTCACTTATTAAAAAATCCGCAACATAAAAATTTGAATGAGATTTTTAGGATGAATAAATCTCTCTCTCTCTGCTATATCTGCTCCTTATGCGGAGAATATGTCCACCACATGACGCCTCCAAGATTCTCCGTCACCTGCCAGCCATCTTGAATTCTCCTATATCATATCGGTATCCTTCAACTCCGTTGAGTACATCCTGTGAATAGTGCACAATGATCATCCAGGTCACCGGAATTTTACTGGTAAAAAAATGAAACAAGCAGGATCCAGGCTTTCTAGAGGTATCCGTAGTACATACTTCAACCCGTTCCAGTGCTGGTGCATAAATTTTAGTGTGACAGGAAGCTATCCCGTCCGCTCCCTTATCTCCGAATTCCTTACTCCACTCCCACTTCAATCCCAGTATCCGATGCAATAATCTGTTCCCAAAACTCACTATACGATTCTTATGATCTTTTGTTACCAACAAGGCCCGCATTAAGTTGAAAGTTGCTCCAGTCATTGCAAAGCAAATAGCAAACTGCTTATGCGTGTTGCTATTCTTAGGTATATGAACCCCGAAGTATTTGACCAGCTCAATAACCTAAACCTCGCTATTCAAATCCTAATTTGGATTGTGCACATCACATTGGTTTAATAAATAGCTGAATATATAGCATGGTACAAATGAATAGAGGTAAGTTTTAATTTACTGCAAGAGTACTTCAACAATTCCACGATGTCGCAGTATTATGACGAAGACACCGTAAACGACTAAGATTCCCTGAACATTCATTCGCATGCATCCAATATAGATCACAGAAAAGCAGATTCTACGTAGAGTATAATGTAGTCATATAGATATAGGAGATGGTTAAAAATGAGTTTTAATACTTCAGCCATACTATTTATATATATTATTTGAGTGAATTATTGTTTAAAATTTAAATTTACAGCAATTTAACGTCCAATTAACATTATAAATGTTTGTTAAAATATGTTTCATATATTAGAACTGTATTACAAATACTGTTTAAATCGCAAGCTTTTGTCTTGTGTAACTTACTTTGTTCAAGTTTAAATATAATTTCAGTATCAATTTGTGGCATAAATATTTGAACAAGTGTAATTGTGCAAATAATTGAATCGTTAATATGAAGTAAATTTGAGAATATTAAATATCATCGCGGGAATATAAGTATCATGTAGTGCGAAAGGTAAGACAACGTCCCAGGAAATGAAGTTCAATAGTGGTTTTGTGATGCCCATGAAAGATTGTTGAGAATTTAGATGGACTGCAATAAAGAGTAAGACAAATTGAAAATTTTGAAAAATTAAGATATTGCCGGAAAGCAATCAGCATTTATTATCTGTCACATAAAATATGTTGAGAATCTGTGATATTATAAAACGTATTCCACATATTATGTAGATGCACTAACTTCAATAAGTTGAGGATGACTGTACGGTAGTGCGAATAGAAAAATGACGACTACAAACTAGATCCACAAATAAATACAACTGAAGAAATTGAAACTGTAGGTCATATGGCGAGCCTGATAATAATATTATATTAGCAGACCATAATAATAATTGCTAGAATAAGTGAGATAAATATTTTTTGTATCTTTTGACTCAAGCACAATTCAGTGCGTGGAAGCCGAAGCTTACGGTAATTTATATTTACTTTTGGAGTATTTCAATCAAAAATAATTAAGTGGCTTTTCAATATCATTCATAACACTAGTGGATACATCTTACCTGGCGTACTAGAAGTACGTACTTAAACCTGATTTTGTGCGAGAGATAGGGACTGCATAAACAAATAATTTTGAAACTTTATCAGTTATATTGTTTGCATCACATCTAATTTTTTTTATACCGCATAAAAATGACACGAAAAAGAGCGCATAAAAACAAGTTTGATTGTATATTATGAATTTGCAGAAAGTATTCGGCAGAGCCACGGTACTCTAGGATGACTTGGGAGAACCCAAGAATAGGTGACAGGAATTCTTAGAGGCAACTTACTGTGTTCATATGCTTCACTTAGGTAGCAGATATAGAAGACGAATTGTTTTAACTCGGAATGTAAAATAGCTATACTGCCTTACTAAGTAAAAACACAGTGCTTTGCATGTAATTCTCTTTATAAATACTATGTTGATACTTAGTTGAGCGGTATTTTTTTATATGCCATGTTCGCTTCCAAAGTGGAATAAATGGATCTACACAGTATGAAGATATCCACTCCGAAAGTGGAGTAACAGATCTTCGCAACGTAAAAACATCTTGACAAATTATTTTTCAAAAGAACTATCTGTCAGACAAATTGCTCATCCCAATAGGCGTCCAGTCCTGTATTTTTAGATTTTTTACATCTGACAGATGTGGAATCGAACCCGCATTCTTCGGATTGCTATGGGCGCTCGCTACTAACTACGCTACCGAGGAGAGAATAGTTTTAAGACGATAAATAAAATAGCTATACTACACTACTAAGTAATAGCACAATTTCTTGACCAAATAAGATTCCATTTTTTCAATTAGCTTCTTTCATCATTCTATTTCTTTTAACATCAGCACACTTAGGTGCGTGGTAAGCTAAGTCTTGAGTAATTTATATTTACACCCGGAAAATTCTCGTAGAATAAAGTAGATTGCTTCTCGATATCAAAGCTCCGGGAGACGCCTGATTAAGACCAGGTGTAAGAACGGGGCTCATTGGGTAGTGTCTTGCACGTGTTTTATTTTGTAGATACTGTGTTTTTAATTAGTATTGCGGTATATTGGATGTTGAATATTAAAAATAATAAATTATGCAATGTTAATTTATTTCAAGTGAGTTTTCCATTTGGTTGTCTGTATATACAGTGTTAGCCGGAATAAATGTATGTATATAAATTTAGATGCCACGTGATTCGCTGCATTTTATATCGGTTTAATAAAAAGGGCATTATTTTTCCAGGGCAAGGAAATTGTACGACGTTGCAAAAATCGGTGCATATTAATATTAAACTACAATAAGTAACAACAATTCAAGGACGCAATGACTGTGTAAATGCACCATGTAGAGGGCGCATAAGAGTGGCCAAAAACTGCTACGTCACCGGCATATGAGCGGCATATGTAGATAACATCTGTCTAGCTAAAAGATTTTAAACTAAAAAAATTGTAGAAATAATTTTATTTTAGATATTGCGATGAAATCGACAAATTGTTGTAAGAGTTAGGATACTAATGTAATTTATAATTTCCGTTCAAAAAATCACTTGCAAAAATATTTTTTTTATACCATGTTCGCTCCCAAAGTGGAGCATGTGGATCTACAAAATGTGAAGATATCCTCTCCGGAAGTGTAGAATATGAATCTCCGCAATGTAAAGACGCATTGACAAATTATTATTCATGATGACTGTTTGTCAGACAATTGCTCAACCCAATTGGCATTCAGTCCTGCATTTTTAGATTTTTGAAATTCGACAGATGATGAATCGAGCCCGTATTCCTCGAATTGCTAGGCGCCCAGGTGCCAACTACGCTAAATGGGGTGACGAAATTTTTATACCCTTAACATTTAACATGACAAGGTCATACAGAAATGGTGGCTGTGCAAATAAAACTTTAGGATTGATTTTTTACTTGTTTCATACTAGATTAAAATGGTACATCTTGTAATAATTAAATATACCATGTACTTTCCGTATCATTTATTTTGTATAAAAAATTCTGGTGAAAAACAAAATGTTAAAATACGTTAATATTTTTAATGTCCATGCACTTCACATATGTTTAAAGAATATTTAGGCCAAATTTTTTAGTTAAGTTATTTAAAAGCTAAATTTGGACATTAATTCGGCATTTTCAGCTTATATCCCTTTGTTACAACGTGTATTAAGTTGTATACATTTTCATTACCGAATAAAAGCTATTTTGAAAAAATGAGGGTTACATCATTTTTTCTTTCAACAGTCAATATAATAAATAAAACCTAACTAACACAAAATTTATTCCTAACAAGTAATGATGAATGCAATGCATTTATCTTTACATAATAAAATAGAAATCAGATTTCTTTTTTATTTAATTTATTTAAGAGTCATTATCAATACAAGTACAATGCCATTAGACTAATAAGCATGCTAAATAACATCACTCTGTATTTGTAAAGCAACTTGCCATATAAATTTGCATTTAACTCTTTCAGTACGATACACCACTGTAGATAATTAAAAAAAACTATCATATATAAGAGTTACGTTTACAATATTTTGCATGATTTTTTAAAACGCAAGTCGAAATGTAATTAATTCAATACATTAAAGATGTATATATAATATGAAATATATTCTACCCCATTACAAATCATAGACATATACTTCAGTCTCTCCGATAGCGTAAAGATCGGGGTGCACGCTTATAGATTCGGGGAATACGGGCTCGATTCCTCATTTGTCAGATTTAAAAAAAAACAGGACTTGCGCATTGCCCATGTCCATTGGGTCGAGCGATTAGCTGACAAAAATCAGGTAAAAATAATCTGTGAAGACATCTTCACGTTGCTAAGATCCAAATATTATCTATGCCCATTGAGTCGAGCGATTATCTGACAAACAATTCAGGTAAAAATAATCGTTCCTAAGATTCAAATATTCTGCTTTCGGATTGGATATCTTCACACTTATGACTGAAACCAGATTTTTGTAATGATATAGACTTGCGATTTTCAACTTGAGAGGTGCCAAAATTATTGTGTCTATAAAAAATTCCCCTACCTAAATTTTCGGTTTTGTATCGAGGAGGTGAAGTAACATAAAGGTTAAGAACCGCTGATATAGATTCCATATTGTAAATAGAGAGACTGATTTTTTTATACCTTGTTCGCTTCCGATTTGGAGCATATGGATCTACACAGTGTGCAGATATCCACTCCGAATGTAGAGTATGTGGATCTGCACAACGTGAAGACGATTTGACAGTTTATTTTTCACGAGAATTGTTAGTCAGACAATTACTCGACCCCATGGGCATCCAGTCCTGCATTTTTGAACTTTTAAAAATCCTACAGATTTGGGAATCGAAGCCGCATTCCCCGGATTACTAGGCGTGCACGCTACCAACTACGCCACCGGAGAAATAATAAATTAAATTATACAAATAGTCATTGTCCATGATAATAATATTGAAAACACTCGTTTTTGTGCGTTCAACATAAATTTATAAAAAAACTGTCGTATTATTTGTGTAATAAAATAATAAATACATCTTTTTTCATGTTGTTGAATTTGTATAGGTGTTTAAAGTGTTAATACAACACTTGCACTGCCATCTATTGACCGAGAGCGTTAGTTAACACGTAATGGGCGGAATCTTTGTAATGTATCTTGAATGCGTTGATGCCCATGAACGTAAATTTCCGGTCTCAATGGATAAAGCTGTTTCCAAATCCATTAGAAGAATAAATTCTCAACATAAGCGTTGAATTTCATGGATTCTAGTACTATAACACACCGGTTTATATAATTTATATATTTTTTTAATTTTTGAATCAATTTTTTTTTAAATAAATAATATTTTATATATTTATTTCAAAGATAAAAACATTGTACACATATTATTACATATTAATAGTGCTAAAATGTTATAAAATATTCCTGTATACCGTTTTTGTAAATAACAACGGTGAGAATATTGTTTCTTACAGAAATGGGGTGAAATTGATCCATTGTTCACATTATTGCAAGCAATAAATATTTAAGTAAAGGTTAGTAAACTTAAATAGCATACTTATTAAACTCTCGTCTTACCATCCCAAAAGCTACAGTGCTGGCTCCTGAATGTCCGGTAACAATGTATGTCTTAAATTCAAATTGTACAGAATATGCTAAATAAGTTATTGCAATTTCATCATGTATTAAAAATCAAATAACATAAAAAAATTACAAACAATCTAAAAATAAAAGAGAACCAAAAGAAGCGACATGTCTGTAGCGGATATCCTTTACTGACTGATGACTGAAGCCACTTTGAATACTCCATCCCTTTCCCTCTGAGACGTAATGACATAATTCATATGGGTAGTAGACGATACCGTGACACATACAAACGTTATTCGATACACACACGTACCTATCGGTCATAGATTTGATATCGTTCAAAAATTTTATTTCGTAATGACGTCATTGAAATCATATCGATTTTTATGAATTGTGCATACCGTATGAAAACTCAGAAGAAGAAGACGAGATTGTTGGTTCAATATTGAAGATTAGGTGCCCAATGGTGTAAGCAGTAGGTTGGCAATAATTTTTTCTGAAAAAATCTGTCAAAAATGTGCCTTCACATCGCTGTAGATCCATATATTGTACATACTTCGTTTCTGGAAAGGAAATCTTCGCACCGAGTAGATGTTCTTCATTTATGTAGCGAATATAGTTTTTAAAAATTCAACTGTTTGTTGACATCATAGCTTTAAATTGTTATACATCAGTTGTCTAGATTTTATCTACCATAAGTGCACTTTTTGTCGCATTTGAACTACATACAAGGCTTTATTCTATTCTCTATTTATCATAATTAAATGTTATATGTTATAACGATAAGTTTCCAACGCCAACTAAACCTTATAAAAAGTGGATTTGAAAATTACAAATCAATTATTGTTATCATAATAACTCCTAAAATATAAATTAATCAAATATTTAATTTTACTCTAAGCATCCGTGATCCAATAACGAAGACCATGAACTAAATAATTTCGTAGATTTAAAAAAAAAATAATATTGGTTGGTGACCGACGACTCATATGTAAGTCTTTCGCCAAACGTTTATTTTCTATGATAAATACCTGAGTTACGACTTAACTTAATTGTGAATGTTAACGAGAGACAGAAAATTGGTCTAGCTTTGGAATGTTAACGAGAGATGGTAAAATATTATTTCAGTTTTTTGCACATTTTCTAGCGAATTTTGCCAACTACCATAGAAAATTCAGCAAAAACAAAAAAAAAATCGATTTGTCAACATTTTAACAAAGTTGACTTATGATAGATAGGAAGTAGACGACTCACATAATCTTAACAAATAAAATGTCACTATGAATGGCAAAATATAAAGAATACAGTTTTATTATGCGTTAAAATAGAATTGAAATTGAATCACTTTGGGTTGTTTTCCTTCCGTGTATCTCGATGTAGCCCCCCTATCAACCCCCTGCCCCCCACAGGCGGGGCACGGATTCAGACACGGCATTTATGGGCGCAAGCGCGTGTCGGCTGTGGTGTAAAACGACTATACCTATAGCGTCAGGTCATCACTTATGTATGCATAGTACAACCTTGGAAATGCCTCTGTGAAAGAATCGAAATATTTCAGTTTTTTTAGCGATTTTTTAAATTTACTTTTAAAATATTTTTATACTAAAACTAACTTTTATACTCACCGTTAGATTAGTTGGTAGCATGCGCGCCTAGCAAACCAGTGAATGCGGCTTCAATTCCTTATCTGTCAGTTTTAAAAATCCGAAAATGCAGGACTGGATTCCTATTGGATTAAACCAATTATCTGACAAACAACTCTCATGAAAAATATTCTGTCAATACGTTTTCACATTGCGGAGATCTGTATACTCCACTTCGAGAGCAAACAAGGTGTTTAAAGAATATAAAATAATATATTTTACTTACCTAAAATACTTCTTTTTGTACAATATAATCTTGATTTGTGAATATAGTTGTTTTAGGAAACGTGTTGACAATTTAAATCACTCGTGTATCAAAGCGAATTTCCCGATAAAATTTAAAACGGTTTTGTTTGGCTTAGGACCTACGTTGTCTAATATGTAATATAAAAGTCACATCACGGCGACATTAAGGTATTTTTTTTTATGAATAAACGTTGCTTATATGAAAATTAGTCTACACTATTTAATTTTTTTAAGAATTAATGAAACTTGATGATTAAATTCAAAATAGATATGAAATTGTATATTATACCATGTTATAATAACAGATAAGTAATTAAAAAAAAATATTGATTATTAAAACAGATCGAAAAAGATTGTTGATAGCTATTTCGGTTGTGATACCATTATCAAAATAATGTTAACTGTAAATGTGTAAATTAACATAATTTATTTATAATGTTGTAGTAGGATTCTGGGCGTACGGCGGCATGACTTCGTTCGAAACGAGAAGATAAGACAACGGAACATACAACCACTTATGACTGATAAAGTGAAGATGCGACGCCAGACATAGATCGGACACATGCCTCAAAAGATTCTGAACCTAACCTACCTGTTACTCAAGCCGAGTATCTATACAATTTATTTGGCTGAGTTACGGAATGCAGGTATTACCTGGGAGAACCCAAGAATACTGGCGGGTGATTTTTGGAGGCGGCACGTGGTGTCCATATGCTCCACTTAGCAAACAAATATGGAAGAGGAAGAAGGGAGTTGTGGTAAAATAAAGTTCTCTGATATAAAGTGATTGCTTAGCCGATCATTGGTATGGTATTATTTCGATAAAATAGCTTTTCATGAAAGATAAATAGTATAAATAAGTTAAGGTAAATATAAAATGATAATGGGTTTATTTATTGTCAAAAAATCATGTTATTTTGGAGCCCGGAAGTCAAAGTACTGCGAAAGTAAACAAAATAACCTCAAAACCGTAGCGCTACGCCAAAGTATTGACAATCGGCCGCATCGAGGCGTCCGTCTGTTATGTCGGCGTCGCGAGAAGCGCCGGCAGGAAATACTTATGACGTCACGCGCGTCCCACCCTTAAAGCGTGGGTCACAAACGAGCCGATAGATGGCAGGCTGCTTGCGCAACTTGACTTTTCACCATGCCGATTGTGTACTGTCACGGATACAGGAATCTCTTTGTTTCATTTGTGTCAATATGGTATATTGCCGACCGCACACGTTATGTGTTCATTGGATAATCACAGCGTACCGGCATACATACAACATTACACTATTAATACCATTTCGCATTACACATGACACTAAACTTTTATCAATATTACAAAAAAATCCATCCGTAAATAATAATACATCAAAATAATTACCATACTACATTAACCTTTTTTAATACCATGGAATCAATCAAATTAGATATCTCGATATGTAAGAAATGCTCTTCTGTTTCCAAGCAACGAATAAAATAAACAGTTATTTCAAATTCGTAAGTATGTGTATGACATTACGACACGTTTCCGATCCCGTTTTGAAATCAAAGGAGCACTTGAGAATAAATTTAAACCCATAGGACTAATTTATGTGATATTTTATGTATTTTTGTGAATAGAAATATAAACAATCTTTCGTTTCTTTACAAATAATAATAATCACAGAAAGAGCATAAGGGAATTTTTCAATGCTGAAGTAAATTTTTTTGAGTAATTTTTACGTAGCTACCCTAAAAATGTACAATATGATTGTAGTGTTTTAAAAATATTATTGATAGATCTGTCTAGTATTTATATTAAAAGAAATAATAACATTTTCATATAAAATTATAGAATGGCTTTGAAAATAATGCGTCGAGGATGCGCATGTGCTGCCATACTCCTCAAAGGGTTAATATTATATGATAGATAATTATTATAGTTGTTTCTCTGGTAGCGTAGTTAGTAGCGTGCGCGCCTAGTAATCTGGTCAGTGTGGATTCGATTCCGTTTCTGCCGGATTTTAAAAATCCGAAAACGCAGGACTGGATGCCCATTGGGTTGAGTATTTGTCTGACAAACAATTCTCGTGAAAAATAATTTGTTAATACGTTTTCACATTACGGAGATCTGTATACTCTACTTTCGGAGTGAATATCTTCAACTTGTGAAGATCCATATGCTCCACGTTAAGAGCGAAGGTGGTACAAAAAATAAATAGTATTAAAAAATAAAGCGATGGCAGTATAAGAGACAAGGATTTTATCTTACAAAATTGCCTCGGGTATTCATATTTTCCATCTAAGAGAGAATACATAAAAATAGACGTCACTTTGTAAATTTCTGGAAATATCTGTCTAACTCTTTATTATTTACTTTTCTTAATTGTTATTTCCCGTTTCTCTTGTTATCTGTTTTTTTTTTATAGTATATCTTTTCTCTTTGATAAAATTTTGAAATATTGTTTTTTGAAGAAAATTATTGGTTTGCTATGTTGTGAACTTGGATTCTGTCATATTTTAAATAAATAAGCAAAATTAATCAATGATATTTTAAATATTCTTTATATTGTCACTGAGATAAATAAAAATTATTCTAAATAAACCATTATTTTTCTTATCTGCGGTATAGGATATTTTTTGAGAGGACCGTTTGTTAAATAATAACTAACACATAATCGTCCATACCCTGCTTATTATATAATTTTTTTGTACTATATTCGCCCTGAAAGTGGATCATATGGATCTACACAGTGTCAAGATATCCAATACGAAAGTTGAGTAATGAATTTCCGTATAATAAATTATTTTTAACGAGAATTAGTTGTCAGACGATTGCCCAATCCATTGGGCATCAGGGAGTTTAACCCACATCCCCTAAATCGTGTGGTTCGATCCAGAGAGCTTATTTACCATATCATTATTGAATTTTTATTAAGATGTAAACTAAAAGTCTGTTTTTACAATGATGAAAACTTGATTATAATATAATTAATGTTTATAAAAATGTTCTCAAGTTTACCATAGCTAATGATGTAAAGTTAATTAGAATATGTATAAAGTTTAAGTATCTTAGTATATTTATATGTAATTATTATCATAATTAATGGTCTAGACATTAGATATTAAATATATAAGATTCATTAAAACAATCAAAAACATAATAAAGACAATGATTTGTATTGTCAGTAATTAAAGAGCTAAATATATTAATTCGTTATAAAATAATAACGCGTGATAAATGAAAAATGATACAAAAAGTTGTATTCCACACTATTTTAGCGAAGACGCAAACCATAAGTAAATTAACCCAAAGTAGGCGGCCACTACCTCAAACTATTGACTAAAATTTATTACCCAACCAGAATAGATTTTAATTAGCAAATGGAATATTTAATATCCTACCTTAACCGTGGAATAATATATAAATTACGGATAATTTTATAAAATTGTGTAGTTATTTCATAAACACTATAACAGGATTAAATTGGAATAGTATAAATAATCCTTAATATTTCTTTAAATATCACTGGTAGAAAATTCAAAATAAAAATCTTATTATCATTATATATTACATACAGTCTTCACAAATTGACTTTTAAAAAAAAATAAGAATAATTGTTAACTTTAGTTATTAAGTTAATTTTTTTTTGTAATTTTCCAAGTGAGAAATGTTATTATTTAAAAATATATATAAATATACAGTTCAAAAGCATAATTATGTATTATCCAACATTTCAAAAAAATGTGCTTAATATATATATGTGTGTTGTCTATTGAAAATGATTCAAGGGATGTAACGATTGTTGACAAATTGTTAAATTCTATAAGTAAAAACAATATTTTTATAATGTGTATTTACAACAATAAAATGCAGAGAGTATTTCGTTGTCTCGATAATGTATTTTGAGCATAATGATAACTACAATATGAACATATTATTATTATCGACAATATGAACATAATATTTATCACTATTAATCATTTTTAACGAGGATCTGTCGTTCATCGGTCAACATACTTAAAACTTAGTCATCTACCTTTAAATCTGAATGCATGAATCTTTTACAATAGTGTTTACAGAATTAAAGCCGGTGATATTCTTTACTGAAGTGCACACCTTTAAAAATTCTTGAATGATAAAAAGTGATCATTTTGTTTTTTTTTTTTGCAATTTTTAAAAATAATTAGATATGTATTTAATTTGTTAGTAGGGCTAATTTGTATTTTTAATATTTCGTGTTTTAAATTTGTACATCGAAAAAAATAACTTTACATCTAATTAATCGTTAAATTATTTTATTTTAAACCAAAATCTGGTTATAAAATAGGCCAATGTAAACGTATATTTAATGTGACAATACAAACACCGTATTAATTAGTTTGTTGGTAAAACTTTAATAAAAGTTTGAGTGTCATACATCTACTTAATAAAAAAATTTTAAATCGTATGTAATCTATGAGAAATTTAAAACAAAATATTTTTTATATTTATATAAATAAAAAATTCAACGTTTTTTCTAAAAAAATGTATTTTTTTTAAATATGTGTTTTTGATTTTGTATATATGAATTGCTTTATATGCGATAAAAACTGTTTATTCATATGTTTTATGTAGTATTAAATATAAGTAGTATTTTTAATATTAGGTTTTGGTTATTCATTATGAAATTATTTGGACTTGATTTGAAAGAGCCGGTTGTATCTCGATCAAGTATTCAGTGACGTCACACCCTGTGGAGTCTTCCATTCCCTGCCAATAGAGGGCGCAGAGTCCGCGGACCAGCCGGATATTGATTATCCGCCCGCCAGCGCCCCTCTACGGCGCACGTCTGCTACGAGCGGCGCGCTCTCTCGCTCTGTTGTAGCATGCCACTACGCCGTCTGACTTACTCTGTCTACTCTCGTAGCATTCGCAACTGGGTGTTCCGAGAAACCCTGATCAACCGTTATAGAGTCTACCATACAGTAATTATATATATATATATATCTTTCTCAATTTTAAATTTCGACAATAAACTAGCGTATAACATCTTGCTAAGGTTACATACCAAATACAATTGTAAATTATTTAAAAATATAATATTGCAAATTAATACAGGGGAACACGAACTGTTCTATCAAGAGATTTTGGAGATCAATTGAGCACAACTATTGAATCTTCCATTATTGAATGATCAGCTAATGTTCCTCAATAGTCCATTGC
>JAGVSQ010006246.1:0-16617 GCA_022683975.1 Rhyacophila evoluta
ACCGCTGGAGTACACAATAACGTAATATTACGGTTCCCGCAGGCCAAGTGTTAAGTAAGATACCACAATTTTTTTTAAAGTCGTGAAGATAAATATACTCTAACAAACTAGTATTGTAGTTACTTAAGATTCGAATGTCAACATACCATATTCGTTAATTGAGAATTTATTTGATTCCCCATTCATGTCTCTCGTATAATATTGTTGTATCGATGATACATATAATTTAATATTGATCGCACACGCAGGTTTTAAATCATCTCGCTGAAAACAGTGGGGAAGGCGACTGCGATATGTAGCCGGTAAAAAACGACTAGGGGCCCACTTGACTTCTTGTTATATTTAAAGATAGCAGGCATAAGAATAAAAGTGCAAGCTTTGCTTCTACTATGAAACAAATTAATGAGCTTTAGGATACACATCATTAGTTGACACGTTCCGTCAAGTCGCTTGTACATATTTTTTCCGTATTTATACTTATATTGTGTAATATATAATTTTTCATTAAGCCTCTCACAATTATTAAAGTTAAATTGACACTACTATAGAATTATTTAAATCTGTCAATTTACGCACATTTGGTATGACATCGCTTTCACCACTTGATAAAAAAAACTGAAGGACGAAGGACTCAATGATTTTAGCAATAGGCTGATAACCAATTCATATAAAAATTGACAAAATAAATCATTATATACCTTCTACGCCTTTATACACTTAACATCTATATGCTCCACTGGTACTTACATGGCAAAAAAAGAAGAAACAAGCTCAGATGTACGGTAAAATCACGTATTATCTCAATAATAGCTAAGGATAACCTGTATACGTATACTTAATAATGAATCGAATAAACTAAAAATAAAAGCAATGCTTAGGTCAATAGCCACGAATAGCTTGTGGTACTAAGTCAAACATATTTTAAAACAAATTCTCTCGATAAGATATGACGCAATTCTCATTAGCAGGTTGGTAAATGTCATAATATAGTGTGAGTTTCTAGACCACACTAAAAGCTTGATTTATAATACGATTTGAGTACTAGATAGGAATTTAAACCGGATTCCTAGTAAGTATCCATTTGGATTTTAACTACCGCAAAAATCTTGTCCATACCTATAGCTTGGATCTGAAACAGATACGTATACTACTATTTGAACTCTCGATTATATGAAACTTGTTAGCTCCAATACTTAGCTAGAATCAATATCAATATTTTTTAGGAATTTTAATATTCAAATCATTATTTTGTAAATTTAACAGTATTATAACATCAACGCTGTGTTTAACTACTTAGTTTACAAATTAGACAAATCACATCAAGTTACAAACAACAGTATATATCAGGGCTTGCCAAAGATGCGTCGAAGCAAGAATCAATTTATTCGGTTTTATAAGATACAGTCCAATTTTTCCGTGGTCAATTTACAAAAGCTTATCCATTTTATAAGCTTTTATTTATTCACTATAGTTTTTTTCATCCCCCATAATCAAAACAAAATATTAGTTATGTTTGATAGATGACCATTTGGTTGCATATTTACAAATAGCTATAAGTAGGTATGAACCAAAATATGATAAGCTCGCTGAATGTGTCCAAATTGTCCAAAAGCTGGTAAGTCCATTTTTGAAAAATTTTCAGGAGGGAGAAAAAACTGATTTTATCATTTATCTATTTATTTTTTCGTATATTTTCATATAAAAAACACATTTTAAACTATTTTTTTATTTGTAGAGCTGATTTGAATATAAATTAACAGATTTGTGTATTGTTTTGAATACAATTGTCTTGTTACGTTTGTTCGATATATTTAAATGACTTTAAATTGTTAAATAAATATAGGACATGCATGTAACACGGTAACAAGATGGTATTATTAATTTATTTTCTTCACAAGTCAAAACTTTGCACTTATTCGATAAATGTGATAAGCAAAGACAAATACGCATGGAAATACAAGCACGCTGACACAAGAGTTTATATATAAAATCACATTGCAATTAAGTAGTGCATAAAAAAATATTTTTCAAAATACTATAAAATTTTCAAACAGGTAAAAACGTGTATAAGAAAAATAAGAAAGTTCGATAATTGGAAGGATCTGTATAACAACTAACACGTCAGCTAATTAAGGCTAAGTAAAATAAAAAATTTGAGGCATTTTTTTCTGCCCTCGATGGTCGAATAAGCATAATAAAAACTAGCATCTCTCCCACTCACTTGGGGGCGATAAATTTTATGAATGAAAGGTTTAGCTGCGCACACCACCTTCCGTGCGAACTGCGCATAAATGTTCCGTTTGAACAACACAATAAACTTAGTGCCGGGAGATTCGTCTTAAAAACTCTTCAGAAATACTCAACACATTTGTAATAAGTATTAATTTAAAAACAGAGTTACTAATTTGCTGAATACGACAATAATTATTCCAGCTAAGTTACAACGGGCTTAGACAGATTAACTTTCACAAAATCAATAAACAAAAATTTAATTAAAATTAAATTTTTTTAAATTATGAAATTGCGTGCTTATTTATATATTTATATTGGTTTTTAAAAAATAATGTCGCTTAATATTAAATACATTACCTTTTCTAATATTACATCTATCATATATAATATAATACAACAACGTGTGTCAAAAAATGTCTTAAATGCATCTCTAATATATTTATAATAATCCAATATTTCCAATAAAAAAATAATTGCTACACATATTATTAATGTGAACTTATTGCATTAAAAATCACAAGCTTAATAGAAATAGCTATCAACTAATCTTAACCAAATCCGATTCGAGTGTTGAACGTCAGGGCCTTGTGAATAGATTTACTCAGTATAATAAAATGTCGCGCCTCTCGCGCGCTGAAAATTCTAATTTCTTGTTATTTTTTTTAGATCTTGTGCCTAGCTCATTCTTAATTTTGCTACCTCATAATATAACATTTGCGCTCCCAATATTGTATAAAGTTCGTGCTTTAAAAAAATTGTATTGATTTTGCTACTTTGCCGCCATTTACATGATGCCGCCCAATGCAACCGTTTCTCTGCTTCATAGCACGCCACGGCCCTGTAGAACGTTTAAAACTAGGAACACTTCGTGACATATTATATGAGAATTGAATGACAGTCATTAGTCAAATTTACTGTAGACCCGATCCTGCATTTTTTAAATATATTTTGCATATATTTTTTAGCGCATTTTCGCTATTCGAGCTTTTATCATGCACGTTTATGTCACGGTACAATTTCATTAATATTTGGCGAAGAATCTCTTTTTCTAATCTTTTAATTCACTGCGTTAAAGAAAGTTTGTGTAGAAAACAAATAATTCAACCGCAAATTCAATCTTCTGAGATAACATTCAATGGGTAAAATGCATCTATTTAGTAACGTATTCGTATAAAATGAATAAAAATAACTCTCACTTTAGGTAGTAAATCTTGCAGTAACACTTTTGTTTTCACCGCTTCATCTAAGTAACTGCGCTGTCAAATTCTTTACGATTTGACACAAAAATCTAACAAACACGTGTGATCTTTAACTTTTAAGCTATGCATCCCGAGAGAAAGTTCTTCCAAACCTTACAAATGGATAATACAAATGAAAATACAAATAATTTAACCAATAGACGATTATATCTAGATGTAGTAAACATCAAAACATATTAACGTATCCATATTTTATTAAAAGACTGACCAAACGTTAAGCCTGAACGAAAACAAACTCTGATTTCATAGGATGATAAGAGATTTGCGAGTTCTTACAGATAGTAGTTGAAACAAAGAGATGTGATATATAAAAAAATATGCGTGTTGTTTATTTATGTAATTGAAAAATTTACCATTCTTACTAATAGTTGCATGTGTATTTATAATAACTACATAGCATATAATTGTGAACACAAGTCATCATTTAATGAATATAGGAATTTCCACGTGTAGAACACGTCTATACCAGTAGTGATGACAATACGGACAACAATACATTTCAAGAAAATTGTATTTCACTTGATAAATTGAGAACAGACGGATTCTCTTTATTTATTTTGTTTGCAGTATTCACTGTATAGCACATTGTGGAATTTTCTATCAAAGATTTTTTTATATGATATGCACACAATAAAATTGAACGTGCTGATTATTAAATTTAGTTAACTTTGCTTTTTAATTTTTTGTTTTTTAAAGGGGTAAACAAGTACTGAAATATATGATTCTTGTCATTTATAACTTTTTCTAATTTATGTTTGCTTAAAAAAACATTGTCTATTCCAATATTTAATTGAAATAATCGTAATCTTAACAATAACTATTTTCCATTTAATTTTCTTTGAGATAACGTCTAAATACAAAAAAAAAACATTCAAAGCATGTTAAATATTTAAACATTTAAAAAGTTTACTTCGATGGTATTGCTTAACGTAATTTTAAAATTATTTGATAAATAATTAAATTGAACTAACATTGCAACCTCTCAAAGTAAATCTTTACAGGTGGAAATTTAAATATTTTCATAACAATGATATCCATGTGCTTCACTTTCGGAGCGAACATGATGAAAAAAAAATATTTACGCAGATGAAGTGACAGTAATTTCAAGTTTACGTCCAATAAAATTGATGCAACAAACGACAATACATGTCTTCATATTACGTAGAGTCATACACTTCTGGAGTGCAGAGTCGGCCTTATGATTACTGGGGCCCTGGGAAATTTCGTCGGCCCTTTTAGGTATAATTATAAAAAAATCTAAATTATAGAAATGAGACTATCTAAAAAAGTATCGAAAGTAATGAAAATTTTAACAACAAAATCCGTGTGGATTTGCACTCCATATTTTTGTTTTATATAATACATGGGCTTGCCCTTTTTATCTTTAAAACGTCGAATTGAAATAATATTTCATTTAATATTTTCACTTTTTGTTTCTTTTATTTTCTTTTATTGCGCACCTACACATATCACGCCCCGGGAAACTGCTCGTGTTGCCGGTATCTTGAGCCGCCTCTGCTGAAGTGTACATCTTCACACTGTAAATGCTCTACTTTACAGTACATGAGCGTATATGGTAAAAACAGTTTACTTGTACTATTCTAATAAACATACTCTCGTTGTCTTGGTCGATTCCAATTAATCGCTTAAGTTAAAAATAATATATGAAACTTTTGTATAGATTTTTGTCTAGACGTCTAGATAGCATATAATATTATTTTTCAGATAGCTGCTATTATACACTATTGATATTCGATATAATTGTCGTTGTCTGGCTTATTTAAATGAATATTCTATAATCGATCAATAAATTAAGTTAAGTGGTGCCATGAGTGGGCCGTGATCTTTGGTTTACAGTACATGGTCCCCCCGCAAGGGTTGGTACAACTTCACACCGGAGTAAACTTATTATAACGATTTGTTGATGCGTTCCCTTTAACCCATTAGGCGCGGGCGAGGTCCGTAGCGGACTCATCTGTTATTTGCTTGCGCCTGCGACATTCCTGCCATCATCGTAAAATAAATAAACACGCGAGTTATTTTTTTAATGATGTCGGTGCACAACTGGCTGAGCTGAGCCAACGAAGACATTATTTCATTATCGATCCGTTTGACTTTTCACTCTATGATTTACAACGCAATGAATTTTGTACAGGTTTTAAAACAGTGGCGTTCTTTAAATATGTTATACCAGAATATTTACTCTATCATTTCAAATTAATATTTTTGCTAATAAGGTTCTAGCAGGGGCGTAAATAGTAACTAAAGCACCTTTGGCCAGAATACTTGAAGGCGCCTTTTATATGTACACGCTTATCTAGATATAAAAGCTAATATTTTTAACTGATGGCGCTTGATGGAAATTGATTTTAAATAATTTAGAATATATAATAGTATTCAAATGCATTTAAATCTGTGATAAAAAACACATTTATTAAAAAATAAAATAATTATATTATATAAAATATTTACGTATAAAGCCGGCGTTACAATAGCAGAGTGACAGCAGCAAAGCGTCGACAACAGAGATGCAAAATAGCTATAAATAGGTGAGTGAGCAAGTGAGCAAGTTGCTATCACGACAACGTGTTGCCACGCTGCCGAACTTGCTAACTTGCTCCCTCACCTATTTATAGCTATTTTGCATCTCTGTTACCCTTGCTTCTGTCACTGCATCTATCTAAGCCTTAGCCTAATATACAATAGAATGTTTTACTTTATTCAATTCAATTTGTCACCTTATAAAATTTACAAAATAAATACTCCGAAAGTAAAGCACATTAATCTCAGGAAGACTAACTACTCTAGCGATGTATATGGATCTTCGCATTTTCAATACTCACTTTTAACAGATTCTTTATCACGAAAATTGATTGTCATTCAATTGGTTAACTCATTCGTATCCAGTCCAGTATCGTTCGATTATTAAAAATTCTGCAATTATAGGACTTAAGCCTTTAACTTCGGCTCTGAAGCGCGCAGCTTGTTTTTCGGTATTTGTTTATCATTTGTCAATACTTGTTTTTATTAAGACATTTTCAATGGATCCATAAAATATACCAACATTTAGTTTATGAACATAAGCATTTATTGTACAATATTACGTTGTTTATGATATATATACAAGCAGTAGAGTAGCTACATATTCAGTGTCCTGGAACAAGTAAATTCGCTGCTCTCCCAATAGTTTCTTGTTTTGTTTAGTTTAATCTTTAAAAAATGGGCCCACCTATTTTCGTGCGCCTGTAGCAGCTGCTCCTTGGTAACTTCGTCACTGGATACAAACGTACAAGAAGTTAAGCGTCAAACATGCTAGATATAATATTTCTATATGTTTATATTATTGTTAAATACAACAAAAAATATACACATAATGTCTGAGGATATATTTATTATTACTTCTTCAAATAAAGCAAAAAGCTTTTTATTATTCGCATAATATACTAAATTTTATAAGGATATAATATAATACCATTGTTTTTCTCTTTATTATTTGATATAAAAAATATACTAAGTTTAATGAAAATTAAGTACTTTATTAAGTGTTATCGTATTTCTGAACCCTTACATTTGAACGTCACTGTTTCTCATAACAGCAAGTATAAATGCATTTATGTACGTACTCAAAATATACAATGTAACTAGTATTTTTTTAAAGTCACCTTCAAATCTAACGTCTCTTTTTTAAAAGGATTCTTACTGGAATATTTTTTTATCAATTTAAAATAAAACTGTTTTTATTAATGTCTATGGACCTACAAAAAACCTTAAAGTAAAAAATAAAAACGAAAAAAACAATAAATACAATTTATTAAGCCAGCTGAAATCTCATAAAAGTTTCATTTTGGTTAAACAGTTGATAAACATTAACAAAAAACAAAATTCCTTAATAATTTATATTTAAATCTTACATAAGTTGACGTTTGA
This sequence comes from Rhyacophila evoluta, assembly GCA_022683975.1. NCBI lineage: Eukaryota > Metazoa > Arthropoda > Insecta > Trichoptera > Rhyacophilidae > Rhyacophila > Rhyacophila evoluta. Next base: position 7,419 of record JAGVSQ010006246.1, read on the forward strand.
TTAAAAGTTTAAAAAGCTGTATACATGGAGCAATATGTGAAGACTGTAACATAACTTTCATTGAAAAGAGCAGTTGAAACATAAGTCTGAAGAAACTATTTAATAGGCCCAATCTTTGAACGTTGTAGAGCTTACACTGCCAACTAATTTTACACACATCTTCATTTCTCTTTCTATGTTTACACACTGGACTATATAATAACTGCAAATTTTGCTGTATTGTATAACAATTATATAACTCGTTCCGTCGGACTTTATAAGCTGTATAAATAAAATAAAATAAATTCTACGGAAAAAACACTTACACTTCAAAACGTTATCAAAATATTTATAAAAGAACGCTGCACAACTCATGGAGAAAGAAAGAGAGGGAAATTGACACAGCTAGTCTCTCTGGCTGCCGAAGGGTAACACAAGCTTCGACGCCGAAGATTGCTAGTTCGAATCCCACAGTTGCAAAAAAAAAAATATTAAAATATACAAAACTGGATGCAAAATAGATTGAGCAATTGAATGTACTAAAATTCATACCAGATATATACACTCTGGAGTAAACATTTAAGCAGAGTTATGATCTATATGGCCCTCTGTTTTTTTTTAATTATGAAGCAAAATAGGGTGATACCATTAAACATGTAATCTGCTATAGGTGTTTTTGTATTATAAAATTTGGCACCTAATTAGTTGATCACAACCGAACTGCAATATACCTTTACACAGCAAGTATAAACATCATAAACATCACGTTTCAACTTATGTTATTTTTATTTTTATAATGATACATAAAAAATAAATAATATAAATGCGGTGGCAGTGTGTTCGCGGTCCATCTGTGATCAAATTAATTAATCTTTTTTTTTATTTCAGTAGTTTGAAAAACTGTTGATTGAATTTTAATATAATTATGTCAGTAGAACAAAAAATATGAGCTTATTTTTGTTTGAACCATGATAGCAATTACTTTATTACATGAATTCGTAGCGAATTTTTGTGTTCCAATTCAACGCCATATTTTTACTGTCTTCAATAAATAATGAGACCACGTACATCTCAAGGGATAAACTTATTCAAAAAAACATAACACTACATGTGATACGCGCATTAAGAATTGATCGAGTCAATCGGGAAAGGTGGCGTCATAAAATTCGCAAAATAATAAATCAGTGTCGAAGCGAGATCCAGAATGCTCACAGACGGACCACTTACCCCTTAACGGATAGTAACGGATATATCTTGAAATATTTTGTCTGCGCCTGATCGATTTACTCCGAGGGCGCGTTTTGTAAATAAAAACATGTATATGTGAACCCAGGGAATACTGTGGACGTGACCAAATCAATGTGAAAGCATCCCCGAAAGCCGTCGTTGGAGTGGAGAGAACAACGCTCATTTAGGCAGAGTACAGAGTGACGCAACACTCGTAAAAAATACGCCTCATAATAAGGTCAAACAGTAAAAACGTTTTACAAAGCCTTTTACGGTATTAATGATAAAAACGTAAAGTATTTAAACACACATTCATAAATACTGTTATATAATATATATATATTTATTAATATAGTGGAAAATAAACAATGACGAATAATAAACTGAATTATTCTTCTCTCTTATTCTTCTTATTATATTATTCTTCTCGAGAATTGTTTGTCAGACAATTGCTCAATCCAATGGGCATCTAGTCCTACATTTTAAAATTTTTCAAAATTCCGACAGATTACTAGGCATGAACGCTAACCTTCAAACTTTACAGTCTACACTAGCCAGAAGACAGATTTAGGAACATATATATATATTTAATGCGGTGCTGTAGAAGTTTACAACCTCTACACTACGGGGAAGACCAATATAATTATACATATATTTATAATTATTAAATAGTCTCAAATAAGTAAGCGTACTAAATAAGATGTTGACGTGTGCTCTTTGCATTCGAAGAATGCTGGTTTGATTCCCACATCTAGACTTTAAATAAACCGAAAATGCAAGACTGGATGCCCATCGGATAGAGCAAATGTATGATAATAATTTTTTGTAAAAAATAATCTGTTAAAATAACTCTTCACATTACGGAGATTCATATACTCCTCATTCGGAGTGGACATCTTCACACTCTGTAGATCCATATGCTCCTCTTACGAAATGAAAAATGTTAGTCATAGTTCCAACGAACGATACCTATAAATTTATGTGGAACATTAGAATATTACCAACTAGCAAATTAATGACATTTCTATTAAAATTATATATGCTGTATTGTAGTAGTGGTGAGGTGTTGTTCACATTACATCCAGATAAACAATAAAAAAATTAGTATAATTTATTGACCAATTATCACTAATGTACCAATAATTTAAACATATAACTCATATACTCAACTTAATGTATGTTTTTATTCAAACACGTTTAACAGATTTTTAACATCGCACTATGAATCTATAATTGCTTTAAATTCTTAGATCTAATTAAGTAAACACAATAAAATTGCACACAATGACCACAATTCAATTGCACATATATACAACTGAACACATAGACAACTATATTATATAATGAGCTATAACGGCAATATTTTTAGAACTCAGTCTTCACACTCTCATGATTACTACGCCCAAACCACACCAGCTGTGCTACGTATTGAGATAAATCAATGAAGGAATGAATTTTTTTTGTTATATATACGATATGATTAATCTAGATAACGACGTTTTATCAATGGAATTAGCCTTTGTATCCTGTTTTATTTAAGTACACATTATTTTTTAATTTAAATATTAAGTATTTAAAGTAAAATATATTCATCTACTTATACCGGAGATATGTCAATTCAGTTTTAAGCACCTACGTATTTGCCAGTGTTAAGTCTAGTATGTGTTCAGTTGTAGATGTGTTTTTTATGTTAATTTTTCTTGTGTGCAACCTTGTGATCATTTGTTATGGAAATGATTTCTATGATGTTGTATTTTAATATTAAATTACCTACCCATTTATTATATCATCTGCAATCTTATAACTATAAAGTGAATTATACATCAAGCAAAATATATTTAATTAGCACTCAAATAAACTAATATCGATTAAACTTAATGCACCGACATTGATCATATTCATTTAAATAAAATATCGATAAATAGAATTATTAACACAAATTTGACACGTGCTTCGACTTTTTACAGCTAATATAAATATTCATTAAATAACAACATGCGAAAGAAATTCTTTAGAAAATCCACAGGAGCTAAACAGTCTTGGTTAAATTTGTATTTTTACCGATTTTTACCGATTTTTACCTACCTGTGTGAAACTAAAGAACATTATACACGGACAAAAATTTGCAGTCGCATTAACCACATAATTTTTTTTAGTCAATAATTTATCAATTCGATATATATATAAAGAAAAATATATCAAAACTATTTGTGAGCCATTCAAGTAGAGTATTTATTGATTACTTCAAAGTGAATGCTTATCTTGATGTATATGTTAAAATTCTAACGCAGCTGCGGAATTCGAACCAGTGACTTCCTGTATTCAGCGCGTGCGCTTAGCAATGGGCCTCCAGAGTGACATTAGTAATTGGGATCTGCGTAAATTGTAATGTAGTTACATAGTTAAAACATTAATAAGACAGTTAGTGTGAGTGTTTCTACTATAACCATGACATCAACCATTATAAGCAAAATGTATTATCGTAGTCTAACAGGCACAAAAACGTTTATTTGATCCTTTTGAGCCAAAGTCAAAACATTACAGTGAAACAACCTTAAAGTGCCTGAAGACTACAACTGGTATATGATTTACTCAATATGATATTAATTTAATAAGTTATTTAAGAAAAACCAATAAAATTGATTAGCTGAAGCCGCTATTCCTTGTTCCTGGTCGAAAATTTCACAGTCCATCTTTTTTTCAAAGCTAAATTTAGACAGCAATTTGGCGTTTTCAGCTTACATTCTTTTGATGGAACGTGTATTAAGCTATTATACAGTCAGATTATCGAATAAAGGCTATTTTGAACAAACGTTGGTTCGTCCTTTTTGTTTTCCACAGTCGGTATGATATTATTATTAAATATATAATGTAAAATTCTAGTAATGACACTACAACAACAAAATAATCCACACTTTTAATAAAACTTGTTTCACACTGTGAGCAATTTTCCTTCTTTATTATAAGTCCTTATTCAGAGTACCACTTAAATCAGTATTTTTTCTTTTACAAATCATTAAACTATCGCATTGGATGTCAGCTATCTTGTAAGCAAAACCTTTATAATATTAAACGAACAGGTTGGTGTAATAAAATACGAGGATAGACATATCTGTTGGAATGAGCATTAGATCTGACCAGTACCACTTTTAGAGATAGAAGGTCAACTGGTGGAGAAGTGTCACTAACGAGCCTGGTCAATGGAACAGCTTCGTAGTGCGCTTTACTTAAAAGAACGATATTTAAAATTAAAATAACAAAATTCCAAGACAAATTTTTCTATTCAACCCAAATTATTTTACCATTCCATCTTTTGACATTTGCAACTGTCATTTATTTGATAAATACATATATTATATTTACCTTGTCCAGCCTAAAAGTGGAGCATATGGATTGACACAGTATGAGGATGTTCGCTCCAAAAATTAAGTCTATGGATCTCATTGGGCAGATTATTTTTCACGTCGGACAATTATTGTTTAACCGAATAAGCCATCCAGTCCTGCATTTTGGGATTGAAATAATACAACAGACATAAGACCGCGGGCGCGATAGATGTCGCAGTTACAGAGCGACGGCGGCAAAATGACGGAAAGAGGGTTGCAAAACAGCTATAAATAGGTGAGTGAGCAAGTGAGCAAGATGTTGTGGCGACAACGTGTTGTCGCACCGCCGAACTTACTTACTTACTCACTCACTTATATTTGCATCTCTCTCACCGTTGATTTGCCATGGTCGCTCTACTATCGTGCCCGCGGCCTGAGAATTGAACTCGAATCTCTACGCTATCGGGGATGTATTTAATACATCTTTTAAAATAATGTTTAGTATGATTTTTTTTACTAAGCTGACTCCAAACCGCCACCAAACTGTCTCAGTTAGGTCTTATCAAAGAATTATTATGATCTTGAGATAGTATAATCACAATATGGACACTACTATGGAGTAAATATACAGTTACTTCTTTTCTAAATAAGGCGTCATACAATGTGCAAAATGATTTGTTATAAGAATGTATACTTCTTTCACTCTTTCAGAACATGAGTGTGTGATAACTTGGGTCTTATAACTTCCAGCATAGTCCAACTGAACAACGTAAAAAAAAACTTAAATATCTTTCGGGTGTAAGGACGGACCTGGTGAATGATTTCAGTAACTTGGTGCTACCACAACACTATTTTACAACTGGTGGTAAACCAGTCTGATTTCATTTAATATAGACTAACCACAGATGAATCTCAAGCAACCACATCACAATATTAACTCGTATTAAGCGAGTCTCTAAAATTTCCCATATGTTTACCATATCACATTCGAATATTAGTAAGAATCTTATAAGAGTATTTGTGGATGTAGTGTAGTTACAGTTAGTTTATGCTCATTTATACCGTCAATTCAACTGATAGAATGAATAGGGAAATGTCCTTGTTAAGATAATAACATATGATTAAAGCCATCAATTACAAATGACATTTAAGAAACATACATTACTGTACGTAAAGATGAAGTTTTGACCATAGATTACAATTTGAACGTTACATCTCTTAGTAGTTTTACTATTCCTCACTCTACACAAAACACATTTTAAGAGTTATTAGTAAAACACTCTGGATAAAAACAGGCTCTGTGCATTTTAAAAGCTCTATTCCATCCATACAAATATTTCTTATTCGAATCAAATGAAAGAGTAATAAGAAATAAAATTGTGTATGAATATATTACTTTAAATATTTCCGTACATTTGTATATCTACCTACATAATAAATATTTAAAATTTCATGACAAGAATCCGTTTGGCAATTTACAGATGTAATATAATTGTAATAATAAATACGCCAAATATTGAAGATCATGAACGCGACAAATAACATATTATTTATTTAAATTTGTTGTTACTTCTTTCAATAGATATTTTAAAAATGTGTATCAGCATTACTTGGCCATAAACACGTCCCACATTATAACATAGAAACAATGTTCTAATCGGTTTTGTACTGCGTACATTTTTAATTGGGCATAAACGATTCGAGGGGGAAAAAATGTCACACTACATTGCAATGTCATTTAGTTAACCTCAGCATTTTTATCTTTTTTTTCTTGTATAACCAACCTTGGCTGACTTTTCAAAATGCTTTTCTAGATCTCTAGAATGCCTTTAGAATTTCATCTAACGTTAATAAAATACATATATAACCTACAGAGATGACGCAGACTATTAAAATATATATTAGAAATTATTATTACCGTTAAATTCAACCTAATTCGATTATACTTAATCAATAGAACAGTGTCTAAAAATTTTAAATATTCTTGTTAGTTTCAAATACAATACAAGAAATGTTTTTTTTTCATTCTAATTCAACTTTTAAATATTGAATTAATAAATGTATAATATTTGTAATTTAAAAAATGTTGAGCATCTTATTCGAATATGTTTTATTCTGCGTTATTTGAATCTATATTATAAATTCCGAAAAATGCAGGACTGGGTACCCATTGGGTTGAGTTATTGTCTGACAAACAATTCTCGTGAAAAATTATATGTCAAGACGTCTTCACATTACGGAGATTCATATAATCCTCTTTCGGAGTGGATATCTTCACACTGTGTAGATCCATATGCTCCATGTTGAGAGTTTTTTTTAAATACTATAATAGTTCAAATCTTGGATATTCTCGTATGTGATAAAAAAATCAATACTTTTCTAATCTTATTCAGTGCTTGTACATTTATTAGTTGATATTTTAATCACATATCATTTACGAATTTTAAAATATCCCCTTTTCCGTAATATCATAAATAATTTCATATTTTTTAAATTTATATGCAGTTTTTAAAAAACAGTTATTAATCAAAATCACCAACGTAAGGGCCGCAAAAATCTGAATGTTATTTTTTAATTATCTATGGTTATTCAAATATTATATAATATTAGGTGGCTAAGCAGAAAAAACAAAAGTGCATCCGATTTAGTTAAATGTAATGTTTTGGCTGGCTCGTGGGCACGTATCTCAGTGGCAATTCAGTTAGTCGTACGCATTAGTTTTGTTTTGGAACTACACCATAAATGCATTATCTGTTGAACCCAATCTGTGCCGGTTTTTCTTGCGCGTACTCAATTACAACATCTTCGAGGAGATATTTTTTCTTTAATTACACTAATTGAATATTACAGTTAATGTGTTTTTAATTCAAATTATAAACCCCTCTCAACATTAATTTTATATTTTTTTCAAGTATATATTGGGTTATTATTAACGTGTATAAACATAACAATTAAATTATAATCTATACGTTTATCATCCTTGAAGTCCCCGTTAGAGGGCGCAGAAATCAGCCAGCAAGGTACAAACTTATACCAGATGCAGAAAAATCTGTCCACGTATAAGAAACAGACAAACAATGACATATTTTTTATCCAAGACCCATCACATCTCTACAGAGGGTGTGCATGTATATACTATGCCACAACGATCATGAGGCATCATTCATATTGCCAAAAGTGTCCTAATAGCATATTCTCAAAACTTTGATTGTATGCTCAAAATTGTGTTTATTTCCTATTCTAAGTAATCTTTATTGATATTGAAGCTTTTTAAGAAAAATCCTTTTCATTTGCTGTAAAATATCTTTTAAATGCGAAAAAAGTATCCTCCATAGAAACCAGGACGCAATAGCTGACCGGTCCGACGAACGGTTAAATCGACTTGAAAAGCTCTCCCCTTTCAATTCGCGCATAGGGACACTCTCAGAAGATGTGATAAACATCTTGCAACATCCCACATAAGCATGTGAGAGATTCTGTGAGACAAAGTTGACAAGCTTGGAAGCAAAAACCACCGTGATTTTTACGGTAAAATCTAGTAATTTATAACTGTAATACTAAGTTATGAAACACTTATTAATCTGTTCACGTGTCACACCCAGCTACTCTATTTATATAGCATTGAAAAGCAATACCATATAGCGATAATCTGCAGCTGATACGTAAAACTTGTGACAATCATATAAGACATAATGCGGTTGCGATGCAGAGTGTCAACGGTGAGTGTAATATACATTTAACAATGGCCAAAACATAGTTTGCAAATGTATACATTGGTATATTGTAAGGATATTAAAGACCAAGAATGTGATCAATATTTTTGTTAGTGATGTAATCCAAATAAAAACACGAATTGGCACGATGAAGAAATAAGACTTTGTGTACAATGTGATAAAGTGCGTTGAGAAAGAATGGCAGTGGGTGTTATAGGCATTGTGTTGTGTTGTTAGTGCCATAGACATAACTTTTGGGTCGGACGCGGAGTCACTATATCGACATGTTAATGAACCGATTGCGGTACACCTTGTGTCCTATAAAATATATATCAGGTAAATGTAAGGTACATATATACCTTTATAAAGGTGAGAGACGGTAGGGTCATGTAAACTGTGAAAAATAAAATAAAAAAAACTGTTACCCATTTAGTCAAGGGTACAGGATATTTACGTATATTTCATTAAATAATATTTTAATGACCTGTGATATATTCATTATTTTTTATTATACAAAGATATCGTGTTATTTAACTTTCAGGCTGCTATAAAGCTTTGGAATCTTAGCCAAATATTATATAATTCGTATCAGTATTTTAATAAGTAATAAACCATACCAATTATGTACAATTTTAGTTCATTGTAGATTATATTTAAAAAAAACTGACTTCGAAGACGCAAAATAATTGATTTTAGTATATCTCGATATTATCGTCGTTGTTTATCATTTAAATGCTTAGTTATAACTCATCGTTGAAAATAGCTTTCAAAAATAACTTATATCTGCTAATTTATATCATTACTATTGATATAATACAGTCATAAATTAGCCAGCATTTATCCAATATACTTAAAACAACTCATAAAAGAGTAATTTGACCGCTGGAAAGCTACTAAGAATACTTAATAATTAATATTTTCGACTGATGGTGCTTGATGGAAATTGATTTTAAA
>JAGVSQ010006247.1:0-16617 GCA_022683975.1 Rhyacophila evoluta
AATGTCGTCACTCCTCATATCAATTTACAAGTGTATTAAGCTTATTCTATCCTAGACTATCATTTTGGACCGAAATCGTCTTCTTTGGTTTAGTATACTTTTTTTTTCAGTTCCAATAAAACATTTTAAATACTTTTGTAAGTTTTAAATGTGTTTATAAATGCCGATGAGGATTACGTTACATTTTTTCTCAAACATAAAAAATTCGCAGTATCTTAATTTTAAGTGATAATTATAAAAGCTTTGACAATAATGTAATACTGAGATATCAATAAATTGGTGCCGCATAGAATTTTTAGTACAATAAACAGAAAAATATTTAAAGTACTTTAGTAAATATGTTTATTGTCGCAAACGTAAAGCACATTTTGCGAAGTTGCCAAAAGTAGCCCGCAGGTTAAGTAACACATAATATAAACACGTATTAATACAAAAATGTGCCGATGGTACAGAATATTGCAAAAGATAAAACTTTACTCTAACAAGTTACTTAAACCAAAAAATCGAGTTACGTGTTCTTACAATATTCCTATACCCGAAGACTTAATATAAACTCGATTCGTTTAGAAAACGAAAGCCTTAAATCAATTGACGTTATACTTAATAAAAAACGACTCCATCATTTTGGCTGATGCGCCTTGCCAAAAAACAGCAGTGCAGTCCACGCCTAGCACTGACAGCCGGAGTAATCAATTACCGTTATTTATCTTCGGGTATCTTTGAAAAAGAGTCCCTCTGCCGCCCTCTGGTATTTCACACAATCATACACAACGGCGAAATGTCGTCAAATTTATTAGTCATTCGTATAATAAATTAAAAATATATTTTAACACAACTGTCGATACCGAATAGCAATTGTCTAAAAGATTAATTATCCTTGTAAAATTTCCTTAAGAATTAGGTACATAAACGACGGATAATTTATCAAATTGGTTAGTAAAATTTCATTAGAATAAACTGCAATAGATTATATATTTTTAAAATAATGTCACCCTGAAGAAAAAAATGTATTTTATTTTTCACTCATCAAATCAAATCTTATGTTTTGATTTATACTATCCACTGACAGCACTTCTTGTATATTGATTGGTTTGCAATTCAATACTTATTTAAAATCTGTCCATATCCTTCACAAATAATGATCCAAGTTGAAGTTTATAATTTTTAATTAATTATTAATGTCTGTTAACAAAAAACAATTGATTTTTGATGAATTATGATACCGGACTTTAAAATAATTACGAATATTATACGAATACATCCGTATAATGTACCGGTTTTAGTAGTATAAAATCCTTGGCAGTAAAACAAAGTTGGAAGGGAAATATTATATTAGATATTTACTAATATTCATGAGCATCATTTGTAAAAGTATCAACATCTTTTGAAACTAACTGTATGACACATCGAACAAAAGTACTTTTAATAAGTCGTAGTTAAATATAAAAAAAAATCTTTTAAAAATATTCATTGAATTGAATTTAGCAACCAATCCTATGAATATATTAAATATACCTATATGGTGACTTAAAATAATGTATGCCTCATTATTATCAAGCATTTTTGTAGATCTTGTAAGTAAATGCATCTCATAAAAACATCATTGTATGTCTTTCCTTCTACCCCGTCACAGTGCTAATATTATCCCAATTTGTTTTCGTTCCGCCATCTCCTGTCTATTCTTACTTCTTCCGCAGGCCTTTGTCGCACAAGATTGGAAAGAAATACTTAATCATTTGTAGCATTGCATTTATTTGAGGCCGTGCGGATCGCATCGTGGGGTTGTCGAGACTAATTGCATGATTTATACACGTCGGGAGATCTGCGCAAACGATTTCGATTGTTCGAACGGACTTTGTTTTCGAAATGCGTGACGTGTCAATGCCTTTCAAATGTTTCTTTGTTGAGGGCAATCTTGCCGAAGCAGCTTTAAACACGAGACTGGAGAAACAAAAACGGAATAAAATTTACAATAGACTTCCTTGCAATTGTCATGAGAAATGCAGTAAAGTTAATAAACTGTAATGCGACCGAAAAGGTTAACTTCTATTGTTTTAAGACCACCCTCAACTCTGAAATGTTATTTATGATCACCAGGCAAGTTAATAAACAAATAATGTTGTAATTCCATAAAATAAATGTAGGATTTTCACACCATGCAAAAATGCTTTCAGAGTTGTCTTAAATATACAACATAATGTTATCAAGAGACGAGATTCGGATCGCAAAATAAGTTTTCAAATTTAAAATAGTTCTGAGTTTGAAAACAATTTCTATCATGCACATTGTCAGTAAATTAAGGCTCATTTTTGGTTTGAGAAATTAGCAACGATACGTTCATTACGAATAAGAATGAACAGTAATAACGATCATGGTAATATATTATATTGGATTTGTTTACGAAGAGAATAAATTTGTCGATATCTATCTGTCGATTTGAAGTCTTCTTGTACTCGTTGATGTCTTTGGCGGATATTGACAGTTACAGTTTGCAATACAACTGGTAAAACAGGATATAGATTGAATGTTTCCGTTGACGTTTAAAGCAACCCTTTTTGATCAGTGGTGTGCTTAGCGAATTATTTTTTACAAAATATGAAATTCTTCTAAGCTTGTTTTAGCATGTTTTCAATAAATTTAATAAATAATGGGTCAAATGACCGGTTACAATTGTTAATAACATGCCAATTGATATTAATTTTCAAAAGAAATATTCAAATTCATTGTGATATATGGATTATCTAAGCAATTAATCTGAAAGTTTATACATTACTATTCGGTAATAACTTAGTCACAGTTCCATAAAATTCCTATGCATATTTATATAATATAAAGATTTTGAATATTGAATGAAAATAAATAATAAATACGTACTGTTTCATATAAAAACACACAATTCCAAGTGCTCAATTGTTTTCCGAATTCCATATTTTTCACAGTGATATAATTTATTTAAGCAATGAATTATATAGTAGCATATAGAATGTAACAGAAAAATAATTATGGCTTATTGTGATTATTAGACGGAGAGTAATAATATTATCTTATCGCTTTTATACTATACCAAATAATGAGCAGAAGCCACTGCTCTGAATTCAGCTAGAAGTAGGTAGTTACTAGGGCTTGAAATAACGAGACCCTACACGTTCCTTGACATCGAAATCCCGGAATCAGAAACACTTTAATTTCCAAACGAAATTATTATCGTATAATAAACATTACATGATTTATAAGGAAATAAGATTAGCAATTAATTCAATTATAAATGACCACGTTGCTAACTAGCCTAGTTAATATACATGTATTCTTCATGGAGGAGATTTAAATCGCAATAGCTGATTATAAATAAATGTTTTTCTAATATTTATTTAACTACTGGATACAGATAGTACGGTGGGTTTTCTCTGTTTCACTATCTTTCACTGTTATGTGAAACTAATCTGTCAAACCGATTTACTACAAATGTCGGCGAAAATGGCAAATTACATACTTATTTTCATTCAAAAAGTACAAGATTGCATTAAAAATTGTATATCTATTACGATATTAAAATTATTTTACCTATTAGAGTTATATAATTATAAAATATGGTACTAAATGAATTATTGTTTCGGTCAATCCCTAAGATAAAAGTATACTATTTAATAATCGAGGTTCCCATATACTAATAACTTTCTTTGATCTTGTTTGTAATTTCAAAGAACTTTTTTCAATAAATCGTGAATTTTCAGCATTAATAAATGAAATCGTCTAATATTGGCAGCATACATCGTTTAAAACATAACCGATGTTGATAAATACTATTCTTTATAATTGTTATCAGTATGAGCTTATAAAAAGCATTAGCTATGTCATTGGTAATTATCATAATATGATAATTATTCTGATCACCGTCAGCGATATTTTTGTAACAATAATGTTTCGCAACTTTTGTTCAATTTTGTAAAACAAATGATCGTTCATTTATACGCAATTATGATACACACCCGCGTTTTTGCGGAGTGAAATTTTAAAATTGAGATATCACGCGAGATATAAACGCATATACTAATAAATAGAAATATGATATGAAATGTTAAAAAAATAATTGATTTTAATACTTTTATGGGTTGCAGTCCCTGCTAGTAAGCAACAACTAACAACTTACCTCACTAACGACGTTATTTAGTAGAGAGCAAAAAAGCTCGGCCCTCTAAGCTGGGAACATGCCGCGTCCCGCCATCACGACGGATATTACATGAAAAACAAGAGCACAGATCGTAAATATACGGTAAACACTTGAAATGTTCAGTCGCACGTCGCAACTTTGCAAATTTAAAGTTGCAACTTGCATTTTCTCGAGCATAATTTTGTTTCGAAAGACCCACGCACGCGCGCCCGCGACAATTTGCAACAAGATTGCAGCAAATCACGTTTGACATGAATTTCTCTTAGGTGTAATAATCTTTTGATTATAAACCACCTTTAAAATGTATAAAATATCCATCGCACTTCATTAAACATTTGATTTGTTTTCTTTATTACACTATAACATGTCCAGTATCTTGAATCTTGTACCTTCTTCATCACTTTTATAATATTATAAATACAAATACCACCTTAGGTCTTAAAAAACCAGTAATTAATTTTTAGTCGAAAAAATTGATTTCAAACTCAAAATTATTCTAAGTTTACTTTTCTGAAGATGTTCAAAAATTAAGCCCGAGTATACATAGAAATACACGGATTTAAAATGTTTTATTTTTTTCGAAATAATGAATACATCACAGCTAATCTTTATCATTATATATTAAATTTATAAAAAAAAATCGATGTACGTAACCTTGATTTCAGAAATTTTTAACAACGTATGACATCAACTCAAAATTATTTTTAATTTATACACATCGATGTAGTTAATTACGTCTTTAAGCATCTTCGTGGTGGTTGTACCAATCAATAAGAAAGTGTCCGCTTGTCAGACTTGTTATTAAATATTAACCAAATATTAAATATATATATATATTATATATACGTATATAGTACTACGTCATTACGACATAATTAACAGTATTGTGATATTGGTAAAGACATGAAAATTTACCAGCGCTGGTTTTCAATATGATCTTTTTACTCAGTTTAAATGGGTGTTCGTAATTTATTAGATAATTTTTTTCCATCAAACAGTTTTATGTATTACTGTCACATTTGGTCAGTATAAATGATTTGATGGTTCTCCGGTCGCCTGCTTCAGTAACGTCATGAACTTAAAATATACCAACCAAGTTAAAGTGTTCACAATGATGAGTAAGGAGATGGAAATTCAAACAAGATTTCAATTTTATCAACTCTACGCCGTGTTATTACTATTTACATATTGCTGTCATAAATACGTATTTTTTTCGCTTCAAATTGACGATTTATCATTATACCTAATTGACGAAATAACTATTTAAAAATTGAATGAATGTATATCGAAACCAGCACAGTGATATTTTCGCAGTATAAGTACGCAAAATGCTTTTGTCATGACGTAACATAATCATATCAAAATTGAATAAAATATTTATTCAATAATTCCTCGATGAAGTTGGAAATATTTTTAAAATGCGTAGTATACATCAATAACACGGACTGGTAAAAAATGGAAATAGCCAAGGTAGCTCTGAAAACAATCGCAAGTTATAAAGTATACTCTACATTAGATGAGTTTAAGATAAGGAAATCCATATCGGCACGAGAAGTATCAGCAGCACAAAGCTGAACCAGCCCCAACGTTTTAGCTTTATTTCGAAGTCGACAAGATTATGGATGCTACGTTATTTCCGCTCTACATCCCCGGTAAACTTCATACTACATATTCGACTCTTGTTTCCGCACTCATAACTAAAAATTTGGTTACTTTTTGTCTTCATAAAGAACTAACATTCCTTATTGTTAATGGCCACCAATATTGTTTGAAATACATGGACAGCGATCATTTTTCTAGTCTACGATTCTAGGTATTTAGCACAAAAGTTCAAGGTTACTTTAACCATCTTTATTCAAACTGTATCTAGAAAGGGACAGTATTTGTTGCAAATCACATTAAGACGCATCGAATTTTAAAATAACAGTCTCCAACATCTCTAATGAAATTTTGGAATATGATAGTGTCTTTGACATACTCGTAACTCGTACCACTTTACAGTTAAGGCGCAAAAGATTGAAAAAAATGTATTGGAATACATATAAAACTATAAGAGTATTACGAAGTTAATTTTTTTAAATTATCTAAAAGCCTTTTACATCTCATATTTAAGAATATTTTTTCAAACATCATTTTACTTTGGAAAATCTCTAAAGTTCTCCAGGAAGCACCACTTGTGGACAAGTCTTTTCCGTTCCTTTGCATTTTTGAAAGCACTCCTTCATTTCATTTTAAATGGAATAAGAGAAAACAAACCTATGAGAGATTATAACAAGCTTTCGGACACTTGACTTGCAAAAACAACTTGCTAAGCTAACATGTTTATATGAGTGTTTGTGTACGTCAGCAGACCGCAAAATACTCATGTTACGATTTCAGAAACGAAAGCTTTTTCTACTCTTGAATATCAAAGCAAACTTTTTCCGAAAGTTCGCTTCGGGTTTTTCGAGCTATTTTTTTCAAAATTCTCTTTGATACGTTTCTGCAAGCTTTCAGACATTTTTTCAACTAATATTAAAGTAAACGAAATAATAACACAGCTTTTAGTGATGTAAACTATTACACAGTTATCTCTTTAAAAATCGTAGGTTATTAATATAAAATAATTATAGTTTTACCAACGATATACTCGAAAATGGGGTAAATAATATTTGTCGTAACTCAGCCATATTACTGAATGGCAAAAAGGCTGTCTCCTTGGACAAAATAATTAGTACCTTCAGTATACATGGCATTTGTATGCAGTATACAGCATTGCTTAGTAAAAGTATAACACCACGAAATTAATGCAGATAGCAGCCAGAAGTACAAATAGCATCCTAACTATGAACCACGATTGCTACAGCGATAAAAAAGAAAATTATAAACTTATGTAGCTTGTGGTATTCAGCGCTAATATATAACTCTTATATATATATATATATTTATCTAATCTACATGTAAACGCTATGAATCCCTCGAAATTACATAGATAATAATAACGTGTGAACAACGTATCGAGCGATTAGTTGAAAACTAGTCCTCGTAACAATAAACTATTTTGACATCCAATCCAGTTACTGGAAATATGTAATTGAAAAACTAAAACATACTCTTCGTAGTTAAAATAATAAATAACGTACCTACTAATAAAGTAATGATACATTAATAAGTTAGCAATAATAAAATTAAATATTATCATATACAAGACTAATGAAAGATGTTTTTAGTCTCATCTGTATATGTTACTGATTATCTGGCATAAGGAAGGATATAAATACGAATCTTTCGTACCGCAAAGGAAACTCAAAGCATCCAAAGAATACAATAAATTTTATTATGGGTTATTATTATATATCATTATTTTACTGTAAATGGCGCACATAAATGTTGTTATTTCGAAGCCACCTCAGAATTTCATTCTTTTGTGGGGTCACATACTAAGTAGAATGTATCGCGGTAGCTGAAACTTCATAATAAACAACCGCGCAAAGGTAGCTTAATCTTTTTTATTGTCCTTTCCGCGAGCAGGTTATTCGCCTTGCAAGGCTCACTCACGAGTGC
Organism: Rhyacophila evoluta; assembly: GCA_022683975.1. Lineage (NCBI taxonomy): Eukaryota > Metazoa > Arthropoda > Insecta > Trichoptera > Rhyacophilidae > Rhyacophila > Rhyacophila evoluta. The sequence goes on from JAGVSQ010006247.1 coordinate 7,712, forward strand.
TCAACATTTAGGGACCCGTTGGCCACTATTCATTTTTGATTTTGACTCTTATAAAAAAAATCGAGTAGCCGAGAGGTACGCAACTGATATGAATTGAAAAAAAACTAATTTGCAATACTGAATTAAGCCATTTACTGGCAACCGATACTCGAAAAAAATAAGTTTTCCATTCTAGAGATCCATTTACTGGATCAGTATCATTGAAATCCATAGGATATACTTAAGAAAAAGACATGGTAAAAATAAAACATTTATATAATTCAAAAGGTTAAGCATTAATTAATTCCTGAAATAAACCTGACATCTCAAATTAATCTTTTCCTTTTCACATCTGTTATTATAATCTCTGAATGTGGAACATATGGTTTTTTACAAAATAAATATATTTGTATTGATTGTCAGCCATTCCTTCAGCCCATTTGTCCGTCACCTAAGTCTAAATACTAGTTTAAGTCTTTGTATTGTAAATTATATTACCTAGTTTTGATATTTGTTCTTATTCTTTCGTTTTCAAATCAATATTAAGCCTGTTTATAAACTCATGGGTAACAGTTTTATGTGTTAAAATTTTTACTATATAACTATTGTACCAATTTTATTATAATACCTCCAGGAATACTTACTATGGGTGTGTTTTCTTCAAATTGGTACAAGACGAGATGTTAATATCTTAATCATTGTAACGTATACAATATGATATTATATTTTGTATTCCGTGTCTCTTTTCAAACACAATCTAAAAAAATATTCCAGATTCACCATAAATTCAACATTCGAAAAATACAATTAAAATTTTTATAATAATTAAATAAACTATCAATATTTTGAATTTTTAAGTAATATAATGGTTAAGCACACCTGCACCGAATAGCCAGTAGCTTGCGAGTATTGTGCAACTTTACTCGTTTCTTTTAATTTTTTTTTTTTTATTATGATCCATGCTGGGGTTTCATCTTAATCAGGGACTCATTATTAACTCAAAATTGTGATAAAGCAGGGCATTTTTGTGGATTCCTATTCATTTCCATGTTTTATATATATTATTAAGTTAATTTACTCATTTCGTATTACCTAACTGAGATATATGCTCCTTTTGAATGTTTCATTTTGAAAATATTTATAAAAGTTATATTTCTGTCTAACGTGATGTATTTTACTCCTAGTCTTGAGGTATCAATTGTTCTTGTCATATATTAGTACCAATACCAGCTGAATTTTAGCTATCTAAACTATTTCGCGATCTAGTATGACCATAGATACTGGAATAATAATGAATTTTCTCTGAATGGCTTCTTTTTCACATATAATTGCTTTGTTTGCAATCTGCTTGATATCAAGGTTTCTCATTAGTATCGAAAATAATATAAACGGTCGTACATTATCACTCTCGATAAGCTTCCTCGTGTAATAAATATACTAGGACATAATATACTTAATACTTATAAATTAATATAAATTATTGCAAAAATCTGTTCGTGTATTTATTCGACAACATTTTACATCGCTCATCGATACCGTAGGAAGTCGACCTTTTTATTATATTTAAATTTTATTACGTAGTTTTTATTTTTAAAATTATTTATAATATATTTAATATTTTCCTATCAACGAAACAATAGCAATTTTAATGTTCTATTCAGTTTTGCATTTAATAGGTGACACCTATGCGACAGAATATTGTACTTTGTAGTATGTAATTCGTAAAGTTTCGATTCCTGTTTCAAAAGTTGCATATACTTTAAATTAATTTATGACATACATTAAATAACTACCAAGCAATCATGAATTTGAGTGAAAGTAATTAAGTGCTCTCGCATACTATGGATTTAATCATAAATATAATTTATCGGTAGATTGATGTTGTCAGCTTTCTGCGTCCAATGGATTCAAATCGAAATAGTATAATATCCATTAATGGATATTCCAGACTTCCTCCAGCAGGCAAACTATGGCTTTGATGAAATATATATCTTAAATTAATTAAGAGAAGTGCGCTTCGAGTTCAACCAATATCAATATAATATGAACAGACATATTTACAAGGGATGAACTATGATTCAATAAATACAGAGAATAATTTCTTTATTCAGCACAAATAGTAGTCAAAATTTAGCGTAGAATGTTCTATGAATATTAATAAATATACTATGAATTAATACGCATAATAATATTTATTCAGCAAGCAACCCTAAACGTCCCTAAAATTGTATTAATTATACATTTTAAGTACAAATTCAAAACATAATGTTTTTAGTACGAATATTTTAATTATTATCCCGTGAAATTTGTATAGCTCGAAAGCTTTACGGGAAACCAATTATAATACGTTAGCTACTGCAGGGTTACTACTTCCATGGAAATATGCAGAAGACTTACGTTTATATTAGTGATACATGCTACATCCCATGGTGGGACTTAGTCTCCCCATCAAATCCTATTTACCCTCTTCCTAATCAATCTCTACAGCTTCCAGGTATGCCGAAATTGATACAATACCATTAAATTTTATAAACTTTTCCCCCTTTACTGTTATATCACCTCTATGAAACGTCTTTTTCATTTTGTATGTACAGACTCTAATCATCCTGTATCAAAAAGAAAGTTCACATTGAACTCTCTCTGAAGCTGCATTACAACTTAAATGGGAATCCATAATAATAGTCATTTGTAAATGACACGTATAGTTCACAATATATTCCAAGCTACCTAAATATTTTATTAAAAATAATTTCAGTCATTGGTCAACATTTTTAAATGGCGCTTCATCCAATAATATCAATGGGAAACCTTTGAAATGTCGCTGCTACAGATTCGTTACCATAGAATATAAAATGAAATTGCGATGTATAAAATTACATTAGTTCATTAGTTAATCAAGGAGCAGTGAAAAGGCTTCGCGGTCAGCATTATTAGAAGACATGGCTTTTCATAAACTGGATAAAATTTGCATAAATAATAAAATGGTTCATTGAGTTAATAACATTCAGTGCCTTCAGAGCAATTCTCTCAATCTTATTTCAATACTAATATATTGTTTTCTACCAATATTCCAGCCGTAAATTTGTATATATCACATTTTTATCGATTTTCATAGAAACAAGTATTTTATTTTATTATTACAGGAAAAGTAGTTAGCGGCTAGTTTTTGATACACGATTATTTTTTTGTGGAAAACCATTGAAATAAAAACAAATTATAAATGTTTCAACAAATATAACTTATCCTGATCAATCGGTCCAATTAGTGAATAAGCGTTCTACTTTACGTTTAAAGCGTATCTTCATTTCACCTATGTTATAATTACAACTATTTTTTATGGAAATATATTGTGGAAATCTATTTTCCCTGATGGCAGAATTTAAATATTTTTATTTTACTCTTCCATAATTTTGTCCATGCAGGTCTATCTAAAGCCATTTCCATCCAGTGTCGGATTCTCAAAGTATTAAAATCTAACTGGATAGTATTTATCCTTTAAAATACGTAAAACTTGTACAATCTAGTTACACGAAGAAATGTTTTTCAATTATAATGAAATTGATGAATCGTATTCATTAAACATATACTATGGCGTTCAATATATTTCCTTTATAATATAAGAAAACATAAAAATATAAAACTGATTATTTCAAATTATAATTAAAACAAAGTGTATTAAGAAAATCAATACAAAACTAAATTGTTCGAGCAATAATGCTTTTCAAAAAAAAATGTCTCACCTTTTTCTTACTATTTCTATCTAAATTTAATATGGTAATTGCATGATCCCCCGGATCGTCCGTTGATAGGAATAGACTCCTTCGAAGCGGTGTAACCCGTCTTCACTCTAATTCACGAGTTAATGGTCGATGTAGGTATCTCTACCGTAAGAAATTTAAAATCACGATCCCTATTCGTTATTCATTTTGGGGTGTTCGGTAAAAAAAAGGATTTTTATATTGTAATATCATTCAGTGATCATCAATCTTTTACCATGTTGTTTTATACGACAGTAAATATGGACGAACTGTAAAGTCCTTTGATGGCATTCAGTTTTCAGAAATATTGCTGCATTGGAGCTTTTTATTATTTATAAAAGCAACTTTATTGATTCATTCATGTACTACGAATATTATTCAATGAATATATTATAAAACTCGTGTCATAAATTTCTTTTTTCATACATAAGTGATTTTGATATATTCGATTGACTTATTTTAATTGATGGCTCTACACTTATGCTTCATAGTAAACCCGACTGTTTCGAATACTTCAGGAGAATTCATATCGGGCTAGACTCACGTTTAAGCCCTCCATCCATATGGATACAGGCACTTCAGAGGCGCGCTCAATAAAACCTATATTGTGAATTCAGTGAAGGGACCTATGAATTCACACAACAATAGCTTACGTCGGTATGTTCAGAAAGCAATAATGAATCATATAATTTTATTTTAGTGGTATATCTTCACCTAGATCACATTATTACTTGCAATAGTTGTTGGCATTCGCATCGGAACCAGTAACAGCGGGTTCAATTCTTATGAATACTGGATTTTTTTGAATCTTAAGATACAAGTCTGTAAATGCCTAATAGTTTGAGCAATTCGTTGACAACTAACCCTCGTGAATTTCAGCAATCTATTGACAATGCGGAGATCCCTATACACTATTTCTGGATTGGCTATTTTCACAACGTTGGGATCCATATGCTCAAGTTTCGGGGTGGACATGGTAAAAATGTATGAAACTATTTTCATGGGGGAGCTGATGATGTAAAATTAGAATGAAGGCAGATTTTTTTTTTTTTGGGTATGTATGGTTTTTGACTTGTAATATTAAAATGTTCAGAATGGCTGTCCGAGAGTACAGTGGTTAGATTATCACACCGCGAGGGCGATCTTCTTCGCCGCCGCGGACGTTAAAACTCCATTAGGGCAGCAGCGGCCTGGGGCACTCGCTCCAGTCCTGTCTTTACCGCCGTCCGCCATCTTATATTTACCCTTTCAGGCATACAATCAAGTAATAAGAATAAGTACCAGCTCGAGACTTTTTCGGACTGCACGTAAGAGTTTCATTTACTTACCGTGAACAAGTTTTCCAATTTCAAAAAAAAAAAATCCCCTGAAGTAACGTTTCAAAAGTTTTTGGACATTTACATACAACCAAATAATACTACATTCTTATTTAATTTAAATAATTATTTGAGTAATAAGATTAGTATAAGGACAAATAATTCATAGATTTACGACTTATAATTGGACATTAGATAGTTACCATTACACTACCAACAAATTTGACGTAAGTTGAAATTTTACATTGCATTGATTAATAAAAAAATTAATTTATTTATATATTACAATTTGAACAATCAAAATCCAATAACCTTATTTCATAAGGCAGCATCAATCATTGGCAGGATGTCGGCCAAATCGTACTGACAGATTTTTTTTAATGCCATGTCCACTTCAAATATTGATGCCATTAGATTACTTCTTGACATGTCGATCACATAAATCGTTGACACACAAGGATATCGCTGATATTTTTCTCATTACAAACCGATGTTTGGTCATAGATTTTAAAAATCCAAAACACTTCTATTAGTATATTTCTTTCATACCATGTTCGCTACGAGAGTGGAGCATATGGATATACACAATGTGAGTATGTGAACGGAGTATGTGGATCTCTGCAATGTGAATACATATTTGTATTGACATATTATTTTTCACGAAAATTGATAGCCTCACAATTTATTGCTCAACCCAATAGGCAAATCTGGCTGATTCAAGACACGCATGCTAACTTCTCGGCTACCGGGTAAACTTATTTTAATCGGTCTAGTAATTATAAATGATATTTATCAGCGGCGTCGTAAACAAAATAAAGCACTCCACATGCTTTTCTATTTCTCCGAATAATAGTATGAAATAACGAAATTTATGTCGTATCCAATATATTACCGCGATTTTTGCCGTTATTTAATTAGGTAAAAATATATATGTTGATACCTGAGATATGAGTATTGAATCAAATATTATACAAGCCAAGTTTTGTAAATGTTCCTCGAAATTAAAAATCAAGCGTCAGACCTAACACTTCAATACGTAAGGCATTCATATATTATTATTGACTGTGATACCTAAGTATCATTATATAATAACTTTGAGTTTATCCGTAAGAGGTTATTTTATTTTCATTTTTCACGAGAAAATCCGAAAGCTTAATGAGCACTTTGAAAAACTTTCTTAAATTATTCATAAATCAACAAACATGATACAGCAGGTATTCAGGTTGTAGTCAGAGCTAATTACTTTCTTGATGAGTATATTTTAACAGCTGAAAAGCATCATTCGTAGTTCCATCTAATGGCTGAAAATTGTAACATTTTTCAACCCTCTCAGATTATAGGAAGCGTTTAGACACTATTTTAATTGCTTCCCAGATGCAGCAAGTTTTTCTTTCTTCCGGCGTTTTCCCTATCACTTTTCGTCCTAATACAATCGAAAATTGAAAAATGAATAAAAGCTACTACGCAAGCTTAGATCGCTGATGATTTATTTACATGGTTCGTCTAAAAGTGCACGGAGACGACAGCAGATTTTCAGTTATAAATTATACATTGAGGTTTTCATTCCCACAAGGGTACAATATGTGTGTCCGTATTGCCAAAGAAAATAAATCAACAATATAAATACGTAATTAGCTTTTGCTTTCAAATATCACATCATGATTTTATTTCTAACTGGATTTTTATTTAATTGCTAGAGCTATATTTGACAACGGTTAAATATATATTATTTACTATGTCTGCTCAGTTGAGCATACGGATATACACAGTATGAAAATATTCGATCTGAAATTGGAGTATATGGATCTTCGAAATGTGAAAACGTACCTTGACAGATTATTTTTTTGATTTATATTTTTATATTTTGGACATATATTTTTCTCAAGAATTGCTGGTCATGCAATTGCTAAGCCCAATCCATCCAATTACATCCAGTCCTGCATTTTCAGATTTTTCGAAATCTGACGTATGTGGGAATCGAACCTGCATTCACCGGATTCCGAAGCACGCACGCTAACCTCTAAATTACCGGGAAACTGCATTATATTCTAATTTGTCGTAAACTTATAATGTAACTCTTAGTAATGGTTGAGAAATTTAATTAAACATTCAATGTTTGATTTTTTCCATTTATACGAAAATATACTGATTCAATGCCGTTGATGTTTATGTATCTAGTTACCATATTTTATATGTCCTGCAAATGTTCCATTTTATAAACTCTGTTGATTTTTTTGTTTATGCAATGTTCCTATAAAAGGTCCCTTTTGGTTTTATAATCGAAACCTGTTCTTTGATCTCCAAATTATCATCACCGGGGTCCAGCACCGTCAAAAGCACGAACAAGTGTGCGAGCGAGACAAAACTGTCGATTAAATATACTCCCGCGCCGCTCGCACTCACGAGGATCACAGGTGTGCCTCCTCGTTAAGGGTGCCGGCCTAATGAGGGGCCTAGAAAACGCACCGCCAAATTACACACGTCCCGGGGCACGGGAGTCTTGTAGCACTCCACTGATTTATTATTACCGGGCGAACAGCTCTGTAGAAAACCAATGCTCAAAGATTAAATTTGATGTCAGTACAGTCAGCTGCAGAAGTAATCGTAAAATATTTTCACTTACAAAGCGGCTTTTTAGGTGTGCGGATATTTCAAAAAGACTTATTAAGCTTAATAAAGTCTCATCAATATTATGTAACAGGGAATAAAGTTCAAATTAAAATAAAAACTAATTAGAATGTATGTATAAATATGAATTATAATCATACATAATATGACTGACATAATTAATATTCAAAACATGCGATAAGTTTAGCTCATATACGCAACTACTAAACTTTTTACATCGCCATCAAGTCGTCAGTTGAATTTATTGAAATGCAACTAATATGTATACTCTTTTTATAAGTATAATAACGATTTTCTTACATATCGTCTGTTACTATCATAAAAGTATCTTACCATCGTGCTGACTTTAACAACACATGGAGAATCCTAGGCTTCCCATCTTCCTCTGTTCTTCGTCATGCTGTCAAAATTATTTTTAATAAATAGATCACCTACCCATCATGTTTGAGTACATCAGAGGTCCTGTATCCGTCATATATATAATATTATAGAGAACGATTATTCAACATTGGCGAAGATATATAATACATCCATTACTTTATAAGCTACTATTTCTGGGTTGTCGTATGGATATACTCTCCTATGATTAAAAATCTTAAAGTTGCTTTAAACTAGCTAAAAAGCTCCTTGCGTTAGTTGGATAGCGAAAGCCTTAATACCTACAGATATTTCAATGCGTGGGTTATTAATAATAAACAAATCATAGTAAAAATATAGTTTCTTTTACAATTGTCGCGCGCTTATTTAAAAAAAGTCATTAGAAAGCTGTAACAGATAAACTATAGTGGAATCATCACTAATCTCGAAAAACTAGTCGAGTCGAAATGAAAACCGATCGAACCTGTACCTTTGACTTTCCATACCTTCGATCGAGCCAACGGCCGCTGACCACCAATTAAGACTAATTACCTAGGCCTATAGCTTAGTTACCACTAGCTAAACGGGTTTTTTCTCAGTAAAAAAAAACTTTTATTTGTTCAATTAACCTTTGTCGGCCACATTCCTTTTGGTTGACTATATTTTAAGAAAGATTTCGATCACAAAAGGCTTCTGTAACGACACCTATGACAATGTGACAACTCCACGAAGCTTTTAAAATTTAAGTACGAATAATTAGTCAAGAAGTCAGTAAATTAAATTACTTAAAACTGGTAAACTTCCATATGTGAAGTTTTCACATATGAAAGTTTACCAGTTTTAAATAATTCAGAATTTAAAATCAATT
>JAGVSQ010006248.1:3502-16616 GCA_022683975.1 Rhyacophila evoluta
AATATTAACAATTTTTTTCAAATTACTTGTATTTTACTTCCATGTTTATATGTCTACTGTTTGTTTTTTTCAAATTTACTCAAGATACGTGAATTTAACATGCTTAAATTTAACCCAATTCACAAGATATATTATATTTAAAACACCATATTTTTACAATCATTTGTGATTTCATATTATTGATGTATAGTTATGCTAAAAATATAGATACACAAATAGAAAGGGTTTTATTTAATACACATTTTTTTTATATACTTAGATTGTAATTCTTCCATTATTTAAATTATCCTATGATGTTTTATTTCGAATATTTATTTATTGGCATAGCAACGATGTACATCTTATCAATAACGAAAGCAGATTAATTTTTACTTGTGCAATATATACTCGTATATTTTTATAGACGTACATAAATGATATATATCTCTGATAGCTGTAAGGTAAGCGTACTTCTTTTTGAAGACGAAGAATACGGCTTCAATTCTTATAGCAGCTGTGTTTTTAACCCAACACACAGAATTAGATAACAAATAGACTAGGTTGACAGCTCGTTTTAAAATGCATATATTTCATTTCTTAAGAGAAAGTCTTTACACTGTGTGAATTCATATATAATACTTCACTTTCGACGCGGACATGGTAATATATATCAAGTTTAGTTGTCGTTGGTTGTTAACAAAGCATGCAAGATTTTTTTTCTTTGTTTTATATGTCTTATAATGAATTGAAAAATTAAATTTAAAACTTACATGCTTTCTAAAGTCATGTAGTGCCTGATTTTTTTAAAACCAACCACTTATTACCTCTACTAAATAAGTTGTGTGCATCCTAAAACGTCACTTACTATGAATTCATCCGTAAAACAAAGGAGATAATTGTAATATACTATGATTACATGGATACATAAACTCTCATAATGAGTCACATACTTGAAAAGAAAAATTCTGTATTATTTTTAATACAAATCAAATTTTTTCTCTTGTTGAATATTACATATTTTCTTTTTTTTCCACAGTTTTAATATTTATTTATTATTTGAGGGTTGTATTTGCAAATTGAAGGAATTAAGCATTGCCAAAATTTAAAAGAAAAGATTTAAAATACTTTCTTTGCGCATAAAATAATCATATGGCATTTTTTCAATGTTTATTGTTATGTTCCATGTTTTTTAAACATTTTTCTCACTATTTTACATGCTTTGTGCTTATTTTATACAATAAATACTTGTTAAACATTGTTTCCTTTAAATTTTGGTAAGAATGAATAAGATCACTTTAAAAATATACTTCTGAAGATGCCGAAAGGCAAAGCCCGGGTCGCTAACGGTGATCTCACATATGAAAGTTTACCAGTTTTAAATAATTTAGAAATGTACTTCTGGTTTAATGAGTTATTTTTATCAAACCATGTGTGCAAAACTTTTGCTGTCATGCATTTTTTAATGTATTTAGGCAAAATCTTCAACAAATACCTTAATAATAGTAAAATAATCAAATAGTTGTCAAAATTGTTTAAATTAATAAACTTTGAAAAGTTTTTGTCGTAAAATATTGAAATCTAAATTTTTTATTGTGACATAATTTGAGTTAAAAAATTTAGTGTGATAATTTTTCATTCAAGATAAATATGGATCAAATTTTCTCCGGAAAAAACGTGCTATCATCCGGTTTCATAATATTTTATAACAATGGTTTTAATAAATAAAACGTTTTCTTCAAAGTGAATCTCATTACTAATTTTATTGTATAATTTAGAGTTGACAGCTGTCACTTTAATGTTTTTTTTTCGAAAGCATAATTTTTCATTTTAAATCGTAAAACGCCAAAAACGAAATCACCCTAGAGGACAGTCGGAAAACCGCTGTCATTAAAAAGATGGCTACAAAGTGAATCACGATGTACGTACATGATGAGAGAGGACATAAAAATAAAGAGAAAATAAAAAAAAACGCCAGGGGTATGAGGCGAAAATCTCGCGTCTTATCGTCTTTTCTTGTGCATTCGTTCTAGATTAAGAGATCCGACCGGATTCGAGAATGATCGTCGTTTTCCGGAAGTGATCGGCTAGACATGCGCGTCAGTGGAGTTTTCTGGAACTAGGCTTGCCTAGGGCGGGCACCTTCCTCTATCCGCTAGACGAGTTAGCGCCCTGAGTCCAGTTGAAGAACAACTTTTGGCTAGACGTGACGTGTCGTCAGCTGTTTCCCCTTCTCGAAAATTTCGACTTTGATGATCACTGCTGTTGGCGCTTAGCTTGGGTAAGTTCAAAAACGTTTCATTAAACTATTCAAATGTTGATTTTCTATAAACTGTTTAACATTGTGTTCGTTTATTCAAAAAATTCATTCTCGCAGGTACTATCGAACAAAGCATATGGGAAACTTTATGGAAACTCGTAAAAAGTTTTTATGTATCGAATATAACATGCATATTGTGTTCGCTTTTACGATATCGTTACAATATATCAATATTACATATTTACGGTGCATCAATAAATGTTTATTTAGTTCATAATATCGTCTTTAAATAATTTAAAGTATACCTCTATTCTTTCTTGTGAGAAACTTTTTTACAATACGAAAGACGAAAGCTCTTTTTTCTGACCATTAATCCAGTTTGTAAAAGCTCATCAATCATAAGTAGTATGATTATTTAATAAATACAATAGCGATTACACAACGGGAAAAATAGCGTCAAATTCTTTATATCCACTCAGTTATTCTGATTCTTGGTTAAACCACTATTTATTTTAACAATTATATTTTTGATACAATTTATTTACCTTATATTGATCAAAATAACATTTTTTCAACTGATCATCATTTAAAAACGATAGTTTATTGTATATATTAATATAACTGATTCTGATTTAAGTATTGTTAAAATTAAAAATACTTGGTATTTCTATGATAAAAGAAAAGTAGTTCAGTATAATGTAAAAATGTAAGCGGAGAGACGGTCTAAAAAAATTTTGCGTATAAAAATGTAAATATATAATGTATATTGATTTTTTTTTTTAACGAAGTTTTAAATTCAAAATAATAAAATATTTGATTTAATTTATCTCTATCCGATTAGACGTCTAGACAATTTTTAAGTTTAATATTTTTTGCGCTCAGCTAGAAGAAGTTTTTATTTTAAATTTTTCAATAAACGTAATCCGAATGTTACTGGAAAGTTACAATTTCGCCTTGTCAATATCATCGTTGCAAAGCATTTTAAATCCACTTCGTTATGGAAGCCAATAAATTATGTACACAACCTTACCAAAAACAAATATAAGCTTTTACCGAATGTAATCTTACTACTAAGAATCCCATGTAAAACGTAAAAGCACAGGCTTCTGGCGATATTCAAAATACTATTAATAATTTCCTTCGCAGTGTATTATTATTATTATTATAACAGAGCTTAAATGTATTTTTTATATTATCATGAACTTTCACGTTTACTTTCATTTCGATACAATATTAAAATTTAGACAAAGTAAATATTTTTTTCCTAACGTAACTAAACTTAATTAGTTTCTTTTGTTTGTTCGAAAATATAATATTCTAATCAAATGAAAAATACACGACTGTTATATATCATTTCGTTTGTCAAATTATTATTTGATGAAAAATAACTGTACACGAGAACTATAATATATTTTTGGACTTAAATATACATTTTAATGGCTCTATCTGCAAACCAACTAACTCTACCTATGGTAGAAAATCTGATTTTGATGCTATTTCATTCGTTTTTAATTTGTCTAACGCACAATAAAACCGAAATACGTAAAATTGCTCGCATACGTCAACCAACTATATACAGTTACATAAACATTTATTTATTTTGTTCCCTCTGAACATTTTACATAAAAAGAGTTGGCTGGTTCGCAGACCAAGCCATTGATCTCTCGATAACTATTCATCGTATTAAAACACACACACTATTGAACAGAAAAAATAGATATGCAACTCAAATAATCAAACTTATTTTAAGTAAATAATACTTTGTATACAATACTAAAAAAAAGGATAATATGGTCCGTGATTATATTATCTTTTTTTTTATTAAGTTGTTTTTTATTTCAGTTTCAGTTTAAAGTCTAATTGATTTACTTGTTTAATGTTTATCCATATAATGACTAAATGGATAGTAAAATCAACTTCAATCTAAATTTTATTGGAAATAAGTTTCTTTCAATTTTCTTTTTTAAGATTGAATTTTCATTTGCTCGTCGTGAGAAAATAAATATTTGACTTTCTTAATGTTTTATTCGAATCACTAGAAAACTGTTGACAAAAACTTTATCACTTGGCTTTGCAAATAGTTCATAATATCTTAGTGATTTAAAACCGCTGTTATTAAAAAGATGTCCACCAAGTGAATGACGATGCACGTACATGATGAGAGAGGATATAAAAAAATGTACATGTATTTTTTCTCATCTAATCTCTAGTCCGTCATAGTTTGATTATATCGATCTATAGTATGGCTTTATTTGGCTTAAACTTAGTATATTTCCATTATGTGAATGTTTGATTTCAGTTAAGCAATCGGTGAACAGTCAATTGTTAAAAAATATTACGTCAATCCGTATTCTAAATCCATGTTCTAATTTTTATAACAATACTACAACTGAAGAAATATTCAATCTCACTTTTATATTCGATTAATGTTGTTTTTTAAATATTTGCATTATTTATATAGTTTTGGCTTCATTTCGTAATAATGAAATTTGACGTCACAATAAAATAACCACAAGTTACTTTTTATTATTAAGTAGGCTACAACCATATTATTGTACATTATATAAAAAATGCGAAAAGAATATGCTTTTACCGTGGCTTTTTTGTCGTATAATTTCCACATTGTTTTTATTTATTACCATATCGTCAGTGGAAAGGAATAATTATGTGCGTAACCTTCAATTTTTTAAAATAGTTTTTATTCGATAATCAGAATGTAAGCAAATTTAATACGAGTACTATCATAAGGAAATAAGCTGAAAATGCCAAATTATTGTATTAATTTAGCTTTTCAGTTTGAAAAAAAATTGATCTGTTAAATAAGCGACCAGGAAAAAGAACTTCCACTTAATCAATTGCACTGCTTTTCTTTAATAAATTATCAAATTAATAAAATATTGAGTAAATAAAATACCAATTTTAGTCTCAGTGCACTTCAATATTGTGCAAATGTAGTGTTTTTATTCATTAAATAAACGTTTTTGTGCCCCTTATAAAATTTGTTTAGTGTAGGTTACATCGTTTTTCTTTTCACAATCGATATGACATTTACTAAGCAATATTATTTATAGAAAATATTCAATTTTCCAATAATTTTCTTAGCCAATATTTATACAACCAAGCTAAAGGTTTTTGATGTAAATAAATACAATAGAAATGTATCACGTATGTTATAATCCACTCTAAATTGGTCCATTTTCCGTAATTCAAAACCAGTATATGTGACACACCACATGCGTCTAACTGTCACCGTGTAGTTGTTACAAGACCCACCAGAATAATATCACGGTATTTGTTTTTGATGTGGCGCACAGTGTCACCACACGAATGAAAAATCACGAGTAATATTTACAAATTGATACTGCACAAAGCAGACACTTTTAAATAAAAATTACCATAGACTAAATATCTTGTTTATTGAGAGGTTATCATTTCAGATATTTTTTGGCAATTATAAGTAAAGTTCATTTAATAAACAAAATAGTCTCTCCTATAGCTGTTATATTAGCGTACGCGTCTCACATCCGGGAAACACGGATTCGATTCCCATATCTACCCAAATTCAAATACAAAAATTGTAACAATAATTATTAAGCTATGTATTATGAAATATTAAATGCCATATTATTTTAAGAAACTGCCAATTGCTTATCAATAAAATAATTTTATCACAAGATATTATATCGACTGTGGAAAACAAAAAGAACCTTACTCACATAGAATAATTTTACAGGAAGCACAAAAATATTTATTAAATGATTTTGGGCCGAAGTTAAAACATTACAATGACAAAACTTTGAAGTGCATAAAGACTGAAACTGGTATATTATTCACTCAATATATTGTATTTTTAATAAGTTATTTAAGGAAAATCAATAAAATTGTTGATCTGTAGTTCATTTTTCCTGGTCGTAAATTTTACAGGCAATCTTTTTTTAAACTTATTACGTAAATTTAGACACTTATTTGGCATATTCAGCACACATCTTGTTGCTAG
Organism: Rhyacophila evoluta; assembly: GCA_022683975.1. NCBI lineage: Eukaryota > Metazoa > Arthropoda > Insecta > Trichoptera > Rhyacophilidae > Rhyacophila > Rhyacophila evoluta. Next base: position 9,736 of record JAGVSQ010006248.1, read on the forward strand.
AACATTTGTTAAGTTGTATACATTATGATTATTGAAAAAAACCATTTTTTTACAATTCAGGGTTACGTCCTTTTTCCTGCCAACGGTTGAATGATATTCAAAATTGATCCCGTAACTAATAACAATTTCAGCGGCTATGTTTATTCAAATATATGACAATAATTAAACAAAGCAATACAATTCAGAAAAATAGAAAAACTGAAAAATGCGGATTCGATCCATATATCCGCCGAGTTAAATAAAAATGCAGGAATGGATGCCCATTGGGCTGACGACCGATTCTCAAAGAAGACAATCTGGCACGACACGTTTTAATATTGCGGAGATTTATTTCTTCAACTTTTGAGGCGGACATGATCAAAAAAATAAAAATATTATAATCATATATTTTAATATAGAACGAAGCATGTCTTTTTATTTCGTCAATCACTTGTAACGTCCCAATTTTTTCCGTATTTATATTTTTCAATTATAAATTATCTAAAGTGATGAATTTATTACTTAATTGATTTTTACAATGATTGCAAAATGTAAAGTTTCGAAAATGTATGTATTAATTTAGTTCAAATTTTGGTTATAATTTTAATCCATTACTACATTATAAAAATATTTTAAAAAATATATATAATAATGTTTCTCTAACTTTTTAGACTATATATAAGAATATAACAGATAATCTTGATACTGTTTGTTGAGATTGTTGAAATATCCGTACCAAAGCGGCAAAAAAGCACAAAAAACTTCATTAATTCAAATTAAATTTAACACATTAAAAATTATAATGATTCTGGCGGTGGATTTTTTTTTTTTTTTGAAAAAAGTTTTTCCAAAATAAATAACATAAAAAAGAACGCACAAACTAATTAAATTAACAAGACAACGGAATAGATGAATGAGACGCAAATCTTATTAGATAAGACTTTATGTTTGAAAATTCATGTCTTAAAATTGCTTTTTGTAGCGCTCCGAGAGATCTCATAAAATAATTATTCGAAACCAATTCCGTTTCACTTATATTATTTAATATTTTTTTTTTTTGTTTATTAATGTAGTAAAAAAATCTTTTTTCGCATTTATCCCTCTAGGGTTTTTCGCGATAAAGAAAAATATAATAATTATTTTCCTATAGAATACAATATGTCACAATATATCTTTAAAGTATTTAATTGGGTTGCTTTTATTTAAACTTATACATTAAAATCGTCATATTAAAGACTTTAATAAAAAAAAAAATTAAATTATTCAGTTAATCTAGATCAAAAGGTTTTAAAAATCTGAATAGAATAGATATTTAAACTTTCTTTTTTCCTTATCGAAGTCATGTTTTCTTAATATATAATGAAATATATTTACTTTTTATTTTAATACTACCATCTGTCAATTTTCATGGTATACAATTCAAAAACAAATATTTATGCTCTTTACCAATTTTGGAGTTGTTTGATTTAATAGTTGTCAATATATTTTAGGTCCTTATTTTTAATTCGTGGTAAATGATTATTTTGTTTATCCGTTGAATCCGGGTAACTATTCGAAAAATAAATATCAACGTTTTTCTTTAATAATTTTTGAATCAGATTATCATGAGTAGAAAAAAATGATTGAAGTTTTGCTAAGTATGGTTTTTTAAGCTATAAATGAAATCATACAATATTTCATTCTTCAGTTACCATAGCTGCTCTCGCATGCGTCGCATATATTTTGTAATGTCAATATTCATTTTGATAAATCGTTATTTGTAAAGGTTCTCAGATGTCTCATGACATTAATGATATTGTCGCTGTGAAGTGAAAAGTCACCAACTTAAAAATTGATAGTTTCGAGATACATAATGGATGTATTGTGATTGCAATTTTAAATAAATAAATGCAAAAAATGTCTATGTGATACCCAAAGTTTTTTTTTAATAATTTTGATTGTGTTAAACATTGTGCAAGTCTTTCAATGTAATAACGGCATAATCAGATCTGTAAATTCCCATGAATGTCTTCGTGATGACGTTTACACGTAAAATTTTGTCTATTCTTAATACTATACTTCTAGTTATTATTTCCATTAATATTACCTTAAATATTTAGTTTACATTACTTTTAGTATTATCAGGTATCGTGAAGGTCAGTTTGCGCGCTAGCAGTAGCAGCTAGTAGGACTGGATACCCATTAGATTGAGCGATTGTCTGACTTACAATTCTTGTGAAAAATAATCTATCAAGACGTTTTCACACTGCGGAAATACATATACTCTTCTTTTGGAGTGGATATTTATACTGTGTAAACCCATATGGTCCACTTTTTGAAAAATATCTTTAAGCCGGCGATGAAATTGCATGATATCGAAAATAGATAAACGTTCATTTAAAGCAAATATTTTACAATTACATATCACGTCTAATATCAATATTTTTTTTAATATCGTACTTGGTTATTTATTTTATTTAAATCTGTAACAAAAATATTGTATTAACTTTTAAATAAATAGTTAAAGGATACTATGTCATACGTCACATGTCTTAAATTAGAACCTGTCCTCTTACTTCTTTATGTATATTATATATATTTTGAGAAATGCCTCTTCCAAATATATCAATTGTTCAGTTTAGGGAATTTTTTTTTTTTCATAAATTTTATACATCATGCATTTTTGGTTATGTTACATTTATTTGTGAGTTTATGGCGGATGATAATGCAGTTTTTTTTTCGGTACAAAATTATAAGTTTTTGCAGTAAATATAATGTTTTAAACATAATAACGTAAAAATACATTAACCCTTGTTTATGTTCTAAAAAAACATTGAATTGTTTTAAAATATTCAATCAACGAATTGAAATAATGTTATAAAATGTATAGCAATCTCGATAAGAGTATGTTTCGACATCAAAGCAAGACTTTACTCCGTCAGTTGCCAATATTCAAATTTGAAATCGGCACATATTGTTCGCTGAGCGGGCTTCCGGTCGCGGGAGGCGCTTCTCTCGCAATCATGGCAACGTTTCCGGCCAGACCGTGGCTAAATAATATGACGTACAAACAGGGCCGCCTAACTAATATGGCCAAACCTGAAAGGATAACTTAGTTAAAATGATATTGTAATTTAATAAATTCTGTCGGTAAAATCAACTACGCCAGTAAAGTAACAAATAATTAAGTTAAAACAACCGTAGCTTTTATGTCAGTGTGCTTTTACGGTGATAATGCACTTTCAAATATTTTAAGCTTCCAAAATAAACTAAATATATTAAACCATTAATTTACTTATTTCTGTTAGATAAAATATTGGTTAATATTTGTATAATTCTGTGAATAGCCTGTAAAGTGTTTTTGTTAATTAAAACTTGACTTGACTTCTTATAAATCCCAATTGATATTTATTTTGTTTATAAAATTAACGTGAAATTTTCATCGTATTTTTCTATTGACGTACATTTTTTCTTTTACATACATACTAATTTACGATTTAAAATAAAAAATGTAAGAGTTACAATTTTGTTATTTAAAATATCGCCCGTTGCCTATAATAAATAATCAGTGCCCATTACCATGTCAAAACTATAATTATATATATGTATTTAAAAAGCATTATCAATAAATGCCATACGCATTTTTAAAAAGCATTCTTATTCGTTTTTATTCATAAATTAAATTATTTGTATATTTTAATTTTTAATAATTATAAATCCATATCAATACAACAAAACAATTTTCATATATTTATGCTTTTAAATCGATCACTTTTCAAAGTTAGTATTTACTAAATAAAATTGTAAAATTAAAAACATACTTATTTTTAATTTACTGCAGCGTTATTTTTATGCTCATACATCTTTTAGTAAAACAGTGGTTCGTGTATTTTTTTACTCTCATTGAGCAATAGTTTTGCTGGTAAAAAAAATTATAAAACAATATACTTTCTTGATAAAACAAATATTTTTATACACACAAAATACAATGAAAAAGTTGACACTGTAATCGACCGTACTAAATTTTATTTTAAATTGAAATAAAAGATTGACATATCTGCCAAATAAAACATGTCGTTAACTAGGTAAACTAGTTAATTTTCGAGAAAATTTTCAATATTTTTTATAAATATTTCATTATTTTAACATCACAACAAATAAAAAAAAACACTAAACTTGTTATATAAGATCGCTAATAAATAATCATTTATTTTCAAAGGATTCCGCGATCATTTTCAGTTACTAAAACTGATTCTCATGGATAGCAAAAAATTACAAGTCGTGAACTCCAAACTTATACCAATCATTAAAAAAATAGTCATTCTGATAGTCGTTAATGCATTTATTCTCTAACATTAATGTGTCAAAAATATATACCTGTGCTTATTCTTTATACAATTTTGCATATTATTAACATAGTGCTTAGTATTCGGCGGATAACATTTCATAGCCCTGCAAATGAATGCCTTCTAATGGCTCACCGGTCCGGCTGTGAAAACTATTCCATGCTAACTAACGGCCTATTGTACGTGAGGTGCACAATTATTGATAATCGCCAGCGTAACTATACATTTTTGACTTTTTTGGTTATTTGAGTTTACAATATCTCCATGAGAATTTTTATCTACCTCTAAAATCCGAAATCACATACTGGAAAAATTGTCATTAAAAATATATTACCATACAGATTCATATTTTTTACTGTGGTGTAATCTAGACAAATAAATATTAAACTTAATATAATAAATATATAATTGATAGAGGTAATTTAAAATATTGTTTTTATTTTTTTTTAGTTTTACATTTATTTATCGATCGTATATAATTATTCAATCATAAAACATTGGGAGACAAAAAACGGCATTTTAAAACAAAATATAGGGATATAAAAATATTTATAATAAAATATTGAGTACGAATTTTTGTTTTGGGTATTCATTATTTTTAAGCTCCGGGGCTTAAATACTTATCAATATAATGTTTTATAGCATGGGATTGATTTACTATTTAAAATTTATAAAAATTAAAAATAAAAAATATTATATCGACCATGGAAAGGAAAATAGACTACATAGAAGAAATTTTACAAGAGGCACGAAAAACGTTTATTTAATTATTTTAAGCCAGAATCAAAACATAGCATATACACGGCCTTGAAATGCATGAAGAATTTAATTGGTATTCTATTCACTCAATATGATATTCATTTAATATGTCATTTTAAAAAAACTAATAAAATTAACTAGGTAGAAGTCTTTTTTTCTGGTAGCAAATTCCACAAAGCATCCTTTTCTCAAACTTAAAAGTTGAATTTAGACTCGAATTTAGCATTTCCATATTGCGTCCTTTTGAGAGAACGTGTATTGAATTTTATAGATTCTATTTTGAAAAATTGAGGGTTTGTCTTTTTTCCTTTCCACATATAAATATAATACTTTTTTGTAAAAATTTAAAGTTAAATCAAAAAAATAAATAATCAATCACATTATTTGGCAGTATAATCTTTATCTTTACACGTAAGGATTGAGCATATAAAACAAATATTTAACCTTATGTTTCAATTGCTTCTTTCATGAAAATATTAATACAGTCTCCACATATTGCTTCATGCGTGCAGGTTTTCAAATTTATAAAATAATGTGAACTCAAAATTACGTAAATTTTTATTACGCTTTTTTAAGTTTTATTTGTATAAAATATACATGTAAATGAGAGATGATAATCGGACCAATTTACATTCAACTTGAATGTTGCTTACTACAATTCCATATTGGACTGGAATTTTTTTATAAATTAATAATTTCGAAAAAATACCAAATAATAGCATGGAATTGTAAAGATTCATTAAAATATTGATATAAAAAAAATGGGTACCTTTTTTAACAACTTCCACGTAGGTTATTAAATATAAGTTTTTACAACAAACGACTTTTCGCGAATTAAATTTCCCGACTCGAAAAGTTATGGATTTCCATGCTCAAAACTTCTTGCACTTCACATAAGTTAAATTACAAACCATTTAAAATATTGTTTTTTTCATATATTTCATTTCCAGATATGCCAAAAATATTTTCCGAAACCATTCAATCGAGTGTATTATCGTTATTTAAGCAATATTTCTAAAATACCAAGATGTTAGTTATTTTACAATCATTTTAGTTATTTTTTAAAAATATGTTTTATAATAAAACATCGTTTTATACATCCATGCTTTAAGAATATGTCTAAATTATTTAACATATTTTTAAAACTTACTCTACGTAATGTACAGCTAGATGAAGATATCTTCAATTATTCCAAAGTTTTATTTCTTGCACTCATGGGTATTATATATCAGTCAATTATTCTAGTTGTATCATACAGACTTTTAGATCAGCCTTATATTCATCAGTAACCTTAAAAAAACTATTGACCATATGATTCTAACAATAATTCATAAAGCAATGTATTAGTCACAGTTATAAATCAGTTATTGTATAGCTTACATGATATTTTCAGTAAAATAATTGAATTTTTATTCTAACCACGTATTTTGCTTAAAGATATTTAAGGCATATTTTCTATATCAGTCTGCTCCAAATTTAAACATATCGGTTGTCATAATTTGAAAATGTATAGTAAAAAACATATTTCAATGTGTTTAATTATCTTATTATAATCTATGATTAAGTTTACTGGATTAATTTTGTGTTTTTGAAATATCGGAACGCTTAAACTATGATTATTTGTATGCAATATATATTGATCAGCAATAATTAAGTAAATACCATTTAAAGTAAAGAAATATTTGAAGAAAATATATTTTTTTTCTCATTCTTTTTTAATTAATATTTTCGACTGATGGTGCTTGATGGAAATTGATTTTAAATCTAAATTATTTAAAACTGGTAAACTTCCATATGTAAGATCACTGTTAGCGACCC